>JAOTNS010003797.1:0-60466 GCA_028476615.1 Culter alburnus
TCAATGGGTTTGGATGGAGTTCTTACTGTTAGTCAGTTGCTTAATGAACAAGGTTACTTTTACATATCTGATTATCAATAGATTTATGATTCCTGTGAGGCCAAAAGAATATGCTATTATCTTTGATGCGATCCCTGTCAGAGTTTTATCACTGTTATGAAATCCTGGATTCTATCCTATAAACGTTGATCGTCAAACCAGTTTTTGTAGTGATACAATATTTATTGAAGATATTAATATAGTAAGATAAATGCAGTAACAAATAAAAAACTATTTGCCTTGTTCAACAGTGTTTTGATCTACTAAATATGAAAATATTAACTGGAAAAGAGTATGGTAATAACAATACGCTTTTTTTTAATAATAAAATTAGAGAAGTATCCTATAAAATTGTACACAGAATTTACCCTGTCAAGGAGTTGCTTGAACATTTCCATCTGAATATTGAAAACTGATGTGAATTTTGTGGCAATGCCAAAGAATTTGTGACTCATCTTTTTTTTGATTGTATATATTTAAAAAAATGTGTTGGTTGGATGTAATTTATTAATTTAATATAATTTATTATTTTAATTTATTGGAACGTGTATACAAATTGATCTGTATGTGGTCTTTTTTTAATTTTTTTTATTCCAAAAGCACCATGTGCTTCTTTATACAACTTTTTATTTTACTTGGAAAATATCACATTCATGTGAAAAATGTTCTAAGCCAAACTTTGAACATTTTATAAAAGAGATTAAACAATATGGTACTACATCAGACAAAATTAAGAACAAAAAAGCAAGAAAGACAAATGAACCTTTTGTTACTTTAAATTGTTATAATTTTACCCCTGGCATGAATTATTTCACTTTACATATTCTTATGTTTAATTGTTTTGTACTTGTGTTGTGAGTTGTATATGCTTGTACAAATCTTTGTATATATTTGTTTACATTAATTTAAAAAATAAAATAAATAATGTTTATTACGTTATATGGAGGGGGCGGGGTTTATGACCTATACTGCACTCAGCCACCTGGGGGCGATCGAGATGCTTTGGCTTCACTTTCAGAACTCTTGTGGCGCTTGATGAGGAGGAGATCAACATCTGAGGAAGATCAGGTTCATCAACAGTGTTCAAAGATAAAATAACTCGCCTACCGTTATTAATAAGTAAAATTAATGTAAAAGTCATTGTATATGACAGTCATTAATGTAAAAATGAGATATTGTGCTAACTAAGGCCTATTTAAATACATATGGATATATTAAGCCTAAAGTACCCGGAGGTGTACCAAGAGTTTGTTTGTAAATAATAACTTAATCTATTCTGTCTCTTAAGTACAATGAAACATTAGTATTTTACTTAGGATCTATTGGCTAAACAGATAATAAGATACAATCATAGTTAGCACTTAATATTTCTGTATATGGCCAAATCATTCACAAAATCGTCCATAAAGGAATGTTTACGCTCAGGCTCGAAGCGTCTAAGCCAATAAGATTTGCTGAATTCTAAACCAATGAAATTGTGCCCCGCCCCTTCGTCCAGACCGCTTGGAATCGTGGAACGCGTTATTGTGACGTCACAGTGCGCGCAGCCGCTTCATAAATCGAGTCAGTTGAAATTCAGCTCTTTGTCGGAGTTTAAAGCTGCTCGATGGTCACTGGGCGATCGATCTGTAGTACTGAGTGTTACAAGTCTACCGCTAGAACCAACAGGCAAATACAGTGTTCACAGCTCGTTGAGATGGAGAATCTGACGACTGTTACATTGGACACTATGTTTGCCAACTTTGTGAAGCCGGCTGACAGAAAGTCCTGCAGTAGCAGCTGCCAACAGCTCCCAACAGAGGCGCCTCGACCACCGGCTGTCCCTAGAGTCGCCTGGGAGGACAATTCAACAGGTAACTGACAACGTTAATTAATTAAAATGACATTATATATCAAAAATAACCTGCAGGACACAATTACTTTGTGACTTCTATGTAACAGCATCAGCACTGTGTTTTTAACTTTTCAAGTGTTCTTGGAAATTTGCTGAGCACAGAAACTATGCAAAAGCTGCTAATTATTCACATGAACTCGCTGCATTAGGACAATTTTACTTGTGAATCATGTAGCTGTAATCTGTGCTGATAAAAACAATGTTTCTAATCAACATTCATTCATATACTGTCTATTGTGTATTTTTTAAAATATATATTTTTTGCATGTTGTTATTTCCTGTTTACTTCTTCTATTTTATTATCTGTGTCTTGTCACTGTCATTCTGTCTCTCATGTGTAAACATACCTGGCAATAAAGCTCTTTCTCATTCTGATTGTTTGCAGAAAAGCGCACACAATGGAGGAAATTCTTTGCTGGCCTCCGGAGAGCGGAAGTCTAAGAAAGAATCCATCCAAACCCAGGAAGAAACCCAAGTGTGTGCTTTTGTGCCTGAGGATCCATCGCAGGAGCTTCCACACACATCCAGAGTGGATCCGACAGGCACAGATCCGCGGGAGTCTGAGCCAACAGACAGTGAGTCTCCAGATACCACTCTGATTCATGTCTATGTCAGCCTGATGTTTCTGGGTTTAGTTTTCATTTTTCCTCGTCTTCTGCTGGTTCCTCACCTGAAAGACCACCAAAAGATCTATAAGGTCATTTTTTAGTGTGTGGAAAAAGCGCCAATTACTAAAAACTAACTAGCCATCAGATTTCTCTTTACCAATCCCACACAACACATTTGACTTTACAACACACAAACGCACACCTTTATTTATTCTCATTCCCTCTTGCTTTCTTAGTATGTCATGAGTGTACACAGATTAATAACCAATTTGGGGAAAAAACTGGCATTAGGTTAGTGCTGCTGGGGATAACAGTGAGGACCCTTGAAACCAGATATGTTGAATAAAGACCCGGAGTCAAAGTTTAAAATAATTAATAAATTGAAGAAAAATTTAATGAAGAATAGTTTGCAGTTTCATCAGCAGAAGCCAGCTTCAGGTCTCACAAGGAGTTCGTAGGCCGCTCTGCGTACATTCACATTTCCACAACAATTATACTCTAACAGAGTCAACTAACTACGTCATTACTTCAGGTTGAATGATTCTGATTGGCTAAGAAAAATAGACAAGATTAGAAATTTTCCACACGTGGACAGATAGTAAGAAGCATATCTCCCTTCGTCACAGTGATGACGAGGGGGATCCTAGATTTGGGTACCGGATGTCCTTTTGGGGTCATGATGTGGCGTCTGCTGGTCTCAAGCAGAGTGCCAGTTGTCCAGTACAAAGGGACCTGCACAAAACACTTAGCGCACATACACCGATACACATGATTCACAGCTTCTTCAAGGCTGAAGTTGATCTGAGCTCTGCTCTGAGCAGGAAACTTTACCAAAACATACTGATAACGTGTTCTTTTCTCTTAGTGAGAGGTACAGAGGAAAATAGATGCTTTAACATACATTGAAGAAGTCATTCAAATATTTTAACAGAAATATAAATGTTGATTAATAACTTAAAAGATATATATTGAAGCGGTAGTGGATTCCAGAATCCACCCCTTCAGTGCCCTTTATGGTACGCACAATTAGGATAATTACGGTGTGACTTCAATGTGAAACAGCATCAGCACTGAGTTTGTAATCTTTCTAGTGTTGTTGGAAATTGGCTGAGCCCAGAAACTCACATGGACTCGCAACATAAAGCAGCTCTACATTAGGACAGATTTACTAGTGAATCATTCGGTTGTAATCTGTGCTGATTAAAACAGATGTTTCTAATCAATATTAATACATGTACTATCTATTTTGTATTTGTATTTTTTTAAAAAAATATATTTTTTGCATGTTGTTATTTCCTGTTTACTTAATGTATTTTATTATCTGTGTCTTGTCACTGTCATTCTGTCTCTCATGTGTAAACATACCTGGCAATAAAGCTCTTTCTCATTCTGATTGTTTGCAGAAAAGCGCACACAATGGAGGAAATTCTTTGCTGGCCTCCGGAGAGCGTGGAAGTCTAAGAAAGAATCCATCCAAACCCAGGAAGAAACCCAAGTGTGTGCTTTTGTGCCTGAGGATCCATCGCAGGAGCTTCCACACACATCCAGAGTGGATCCGACAGGCACAGATCCGCGGGAGTCTGAGCCAACAGACAGTGAGTCTCCAGATATTACCACTCTGATTCATGTCTATGTCAGCCTGATGTTTCTGGGTGTAGTTTTCATTTTTCCTCGTCTTCTGCTGATCTGCACAGGTGTATTTTGTCACAAGCAGATGCTGCTGGAGTTCATTCTCATGCTGTATATTAACATGTTGTGCATTTTTCAGGATCCTTTGAATCTCTTTATTATGTGGGAAATAAACTGAAGTTGAGACATGGTGTCAGTAATCATATAGGATTTCGCTACTCCGATGACAAACGAGTATGTTGCCCTTTCTGTATACACATATATATTCATTTATTCTGTATATTTCTGTCTTTACTCTTTCAGTACTGATGTAAACATCAGTGTTTACAGTTTTGATCAAAAAGGTACAGACTGTTAGATTAGATGTACACAAACAAAAATAAATCAGTTTACAAAAATGTTCTTCATTTTTCAGGTGTTCATCAAATTTATTAAGAAGAACCGGCCTGAGAAACTAGTGGAATTGGTAAGTTGAAAAGACTTTATTCTTCATAAAATTTTTTATTAAGTTCTAATTTGGTAATTGATACGTTTGTATGTAGACAGTATAAGATATCATTGAAATAGCCTAGAAACATCAGTTGTAAAGTACATTGCTTTCATCTTCGGCAGCCCTAGAGTGGAAAATGAAGTGTACCGGGCCTTTATTTAGGAGATTTGAGATGGGTAAGGAGTTAACTAAGCTTTTGTCAATCTCTTTTCTTTAGCCTGGGTATTCCAACCCTTTAAGTCAAGAGGCAGCTGCAATGTTGATGGTGCAAAAGCCTCCAACTAGCAAGCATGTCGTACAATTATATGATCACTTTGTCATGGAAGATCAAGACATCTTGATTATGGAGTATCCACATTCCTACATCAACCTGTTTGATTAAGTTTTTACATTTCCTCTAACAGTCATCATTGTTGTTCAGTCTGATCATTTGATAACCCAGAAAGGCCAGAATTTCAAAATACAAGGCCAAACACATCAATATCAATATTGTCAGGATGACACATACAATCATGACACCTATATTCAGCTTTTGTTATTAACCCAGTAATCCATGCCCAGCTCCATTTATCTTCTCCACTTTCCTAATCATATTTGGTTAGCTTTTAATACAAGCAGGCAATGGTTTTACTTAGTAAGCTTTATTTAACAACCTATTTAATAAGATCTAACCAGATAAAATGTTATAATTTTAATCTATTGTTAAACTATGTAGTTTTTATTTATTTTTTATTACCTTCTACTGTATATGACCCAGATTTTGCCATAAGAATAGCTCTATTTTGCTGGTTTTGATGTTTAAACTGTTCACATTAATTTTTCTGGTTTAACATGTTTTGATCACACTAGGTTTTAGCTTTATGCTCCCTACTGAACTTGTTTTTAATTCATGTTCTGAGATTTATTAAAACAATAAAATCTTTATCAGTATGTCAGAAATTTGGTTATGCTATTTAGCCATGTAACTAATAATATAGTTCATTAGATCTAATGTCTGCATTAGAATTTTTTTTTTCAAACTCTCAAATTTCTTCAATAATATTCCCTATAGTGTACAGCATTAATTAAAAGAATTTCCTCTTTCCGATTTACACATATCTTAAATGAATCAATAAACTGATCAAATCATGAGATTTATATCAATACTCAGCCCTTTAGTTTGATTGAATCAAATAAAATCATCACACAAATGGATTCTTCTGTTAAACCTAAACTATTAGTTGGTCTACATCTTCTTCCAGGTGTGTGGGTCATCTCGTTCGCCCCATGGACATCCCATCTTCACCAGGGTGACTCTTTGCGAGCCGTTGCAATGTGCTTCCCCTCGTTGGTGAGGGAGGGCGTTACCAGCACGCACCTTTGATCCCTCACTTTATGCTGTGTAATGTTGAGGCTGGTTGGTGCTTGGACCCTGGTGTCACACTCTACAACCATTTCACTGATCATTGCTAGATTTTCGCTGAGATCACACACCCACTGGTCCTTATTGGTGAAGTGAACCATTTCCTGGTTGTTGTCACCTTTGAATGCAAACCTTAAGTACTTTTGTTAGTGACAACATGGATTAATTCATCTGTTTATCTGGCCGGTTGTCCTTTTTTGGTGTGACCTGTGGAAATTTCCTGTGGGTTGAAGGCTGTCCCGGCTCTTTTCTTTTTCTTTGAGCTTTCATACTTTCATTGCCATCAATACAATGAGAGGGGCATGAACACATGACTTTCTGTTTTCTATCATGCACAATTTGGGGTTTTATCATCTAATTTGCATTCTCACTATTTACCCACCTTGTGGACAATAGGCACTATAAATTTCAAATTTATTCTCAACATTTAGCCAATTCAACTCTGTTTTCTTTTTTTATTCAAACTGAAACATATTATCACCAAATAATATATCGAGCTCACTCAGTAGGATATTCACCTGGAAAACACTCAACCCACTTTGCTAATGTTAACAGAAACATGGCAATATTTTATACATTTGGAACAAAAGCAGTTGGATGAAATCCATCATGACATCATGCTGCAAAAGGAAAAAGTTCAGTGTGGGGTGGACAGGGCAAGCTTGCTTGCTTTCTGCCATAGACAAATAACATTCCGATTTCAGCCCCCTGGTGATGACAGCATTTATGATTTAAATTTTGGAGTCTTGGTTATTATTCTTAAACGAAATGGAGTGACCAGTATTGTTGCTTGTTAGCCATAATTTTCTCGTTGGGCACCTTGCCTCATTTTCCTTTTTCTTTACCAGATAACTTCTGTATAGTCAATTATCTATTTACAGTGGGTACGGAAAGTATTCAGACCCCCTTAAATTTTTCACTCTTTGTTACATTGCAGCCATTTGCTAAAATCATTTAAGTTCATTTTTTTCCCTCATCAATGTACACACAGCACCCCATACTGACAGAAAAACACATAAAATTGTTGACATTTTTGCAAATTTATTAACCCTTTGACACGTACGATCACACCGGTGTGATTAGAACGTTCAGTGCATCACGTGATCAACTGCCAAATTCAAATGTGCGTGCGCGCTTTGGCTGGCGCTAAACCAGAGACGGACGCGCGCAGCGCTTTTCATATATTACAGTTCACTCTCCATCCAGACGCAGGCTGTGATCATCACTCTACCTTGAAAAGTCACACATCACTTAACTGGGCTGAATATTTATATAGTTGTGTTAGTACATGTGTATTTGATAGTAAGTTAATGATAATCATGAGCTGAATTTGGTAAGTAGTTAACAGTGAATTAATTATGATGTGCCCCCTCAAGTAAAGTCATGACATAAGTATGCATTAACAAACCATTAGTTGATGTTAGTATATGGTTAGTTAATAATGAATTTATTATGATTGTGCCCCCTAAAGTCATGACAAGATGCACTTACAAATCATTAACTAATATGAATAAACACTAAGAGTGCCATCCTTATTCCTTTACACCCCGGTGCAAAAAAACCAAAATAAAAAGTATTTTAGAGTAGAGTATTTAAAGTATTTTATTCTAATTTATATAATTAAACATATATGGACTTGAAAGCAAGCCATAAACATACCTGTAAAGACACACATAAGGCACATTTACATGTAAAATCGCACGCGTCCACAAGCTAATGCTAATCAAAGCATATACATTTAAACGACAAAAATACAAATACAGTCAATAACTGCACATAACCTCTTGAAAACCCCAATAAAACATACATGTAAATATGTCTTTAATTATTAATACAGTTTACCAAAGCAGTCAACATTTATTAGTTTAAAATGCCAGCAACACAACAAACGCGCCAAGAGAACACCTAGCGTGCGCCACTAATGAGTGTCCCACCAGAAACAAACCCTACATACTTTAGTTCCGGGAATAAACTATGACTATTTAGCTATGACTAAATATAAATTAACTATAAATCAGAAAACAGTTTAGATCAAATTAAATTTATTAGTGGTAGTTAGTCTATTTTCCACATTTGATTAGACAGATCTATGTAATTAATGGCTAAATAATTATGTGCCATTCCAATTATTTGTCACAAAGCTGCAGATGGCAGATTATGATATTACAGTGTAAATTATGACAGTATTAAATCACGTTTAATTCAAATTCAGAGTACTTCTTGTTTACTCTTATGGAGCTTGATTTATTTAGTTTACCCCTAAATGTTAATTAATGCATTAATTTTCAAACATGTATTAACATGTAGTTAAGGCTTCTGTTTTCATGCATGAATCCTTATGACTCCTGTCGTAGTTAAGGATCACTCTTCATTAGTTCATATCTTAACTAATCATGTTCATGTTGAGGTAACTATTAATTCAGGTATTAGTTAATGATTATTCATGTACTGTTATTGTAAAGTGTTACCTTAAATATTTTTAATTTATCTGTCCAGAATGCTCTTGCCCTGACGAGAGGCATCAGTCCAAGCCAGCTGACACAACGCCATGCAGTGGAAATGAGGAAGTTTGTGTACGACAAACTCAAACAAAATGCATTATGTTAAAGGGTTAGTTCAGCCAAAAATGAAAATTCTGTCATTAATTACTCTATTTATGATATTTTTGATAAAATCTGAGAGGTTTCTGATTCCCAAGAGAAATCAGCATAATTACTACATTCATTGTTGCAGACTCCTCACTTTTCAGTGACAACTCATCTTTTTGAGATCAAAATAGGTCACTTATGGGATTTGCATAGATCCAATGTTTTTTTACGGAGTGGGGGGGTCTGAGATGTGGGAACGGTGAAAAGAGAGAGAGGGCAAACAGTTTGCAGTGTAGCGAATTAACTCAAAGGGGAAATATTAATAATTATTCATAACTCATTAGGATTATTAATTATGATTAATTATGAATATGCAAATCCGTTAATCAGATTAACTGGACATAGCTACATTAAAATTAATATTACAATCAGTTAACCTGTTCGTCCAGTGAACGCTCAGTGTTGATTGTTTATTAATTCTAAGAAATGTTAATTTCCAAGTTATGGAAAAATAATATTTCTTATTGTACTGTACTACTCAGAGCACGTAGTCCGGATCTATCACTTAAGAGGCAATTCATTAGCAGACGGAGTCAGAACCAAACATGTCCTGTGCACAATCTTTATTAACTAACTCACAAACACATAACTAAACTAACAAACACGTAACATAACATACACAAAGGGTCACACACACATACACAAGTCAGAATGAGTAATGATAGAGTTGAACCGGAAGAGATGCTGTTACTAGAGCTACATGAAATGTCAAAGGCAATCTGGAAAGGACTCATCAGTTTCTTTTAGCAATAGCAAAGGTAAGTCTTTACAAATCAATACTAAATCGCTGTTTAGCATTAAAATGTACGATACTTGCAATATGCCTTTAGGCTGAAGAGCGTCGGATCTGCAGGTTGAGGATAACTCTTGAAGTTATCATCTGAAGTTGTTGCCAGTCTGTTGGGTGATGAGCACATGGCTGGGTGTTGTAGGCCAGGGGCCTACCAGCCTTGCGGCCGGGCCTAGAGAGGCCGGCCGCAAGGAGATTTGTTCGGTCGTCCGGAAGCAAGGAAGAAGAGAGGGAGTGGCACTGTTCGCTGGTTTTTAACCTCTGGTCAAAGTCACACCTCTCAGTTGTTGACCGGACCAATGAAGATGTTGTAATTCTGGGTGGCAACACCCCTCCTGTCAGGGCTTTTACAACCCAGAAAGATTAACAAGCAGAGTTCTTGAATCAGAACTATTAAATCTTTTAATACTGATGTGTTGCACAGGTATGGATGTACCGCATACACAAGCATTTAAATCTTCCCGCTACGAACGTATAGACACTAAACATGGCATGATTGAAGTTACCGTGCAGGTCATAACATTTAACAATCATCAAACATGTAAATACAATGAGTACAATACAACATCAGTAATAATGGATACCATTTCCTGAGAAGGATTCATTTATAGCACAGTCTGTATACATTAATGCCATAGAGTCTGTGTTCTGTGTGGAAAATGCAGGGAAGATGCAGATTTTCTGTGTCTCTACTCTGTTCCATGCGGCACCACATTCCTCAGTGCAATAAACTTGTAACTGAAACTTCCCGGGGGATGGGGACAGACTCCAGAGTGAGCTTAAAACTATTGGTTAACTAACCAAAATTGTGTCTGATTTGCCTCAGTCATACAGCAGTTTAGCTCGTATTGCCGTCTAATCAGCCAATATTGTCTCAAATCACTTTTTAAAACAAGTAAACAGTTTGGACACCCCTGTCATTAACCAGTCTAAGGTCTGAAGAGACTCATGAGAAATTATACAGGAGAGAAGCAGTCAGTTGAATTTGTGGCAAAACCTTTTACAGTGCTTGAGTATTATTGTCTTTTACTGCAAATGATAATTCATACTCAGGAAGTAGAACTGAAATGAGATTCATTACAAGATGATTAGTAAAAACATTGCAAATGTGTTACAATACCAGTGGTGTAAAGCACATGACAAGGAGATAAGAGTCAAATAAGTCTTTTACTTGAAAATCCAACAGGAGAATACAGAAACATACACCGTAATAGACACGAACGACACCTGAAAACATACTGAACAGAAACAGGAACTTAAATACACTGATTGATTAACTCAAATGATGAACAGCTGTGATGAATGTAATTGTCCATGGTTACTGATTGTGGCGGGAGACTAGAACAAAGGAACACGTGACAAATGAAAACAAACAAACTGAAAGTGCACCTGCAGACTATTTTTTCCAGACAGGAATTTTGTAATTGAGGATTTTTTAAAAATACTATGCAAAATTCTCATGAATCCAGTCTAGTGTCTCGTCCCGTCTCATAAACTAACTGTTTGTCACATTCCAGAACTATCAATCATTTTAAAGATTCTTGTGTTCACAGGGTTCAGGTTATCAGAATGGATAATCTGCTCTTCATATAAGCACACTAAAATAAAAATGCTGAAGATGTCTGATGTACTCACATTATTTGTCATCGACACAACAAAACTGTTTCTCTTCTTGATTTCTCTGTGATCTCTGCATCTTTTTTTTTAGTTCAGTGGTTCAGGATGAATACATGCACTGTTACACCCCTAGTAGGTGTCATATTTGTAATTTTTTTATTTTAAACACTTTTACTACTTCAAGCATTAAGCTTTTTTGATTGTTTGTTTGTTTTTTGGACAAACTATGAGTCAGAGATTAGTGTAGCAGTGGGGTGGAGCAGAGGACTCTTGATAAATGCAGTGGTACTCGCTTTCCTTTCCATTAGAAAGCTGACAGTCGAGGAAACAGCAAGTCATATCACAGATAAAAATAATAATTATGAAGTTTAACACCGCTTTGAGTGTTGCTGGAATCATACTTCTCTACATAGCAGGTAAGATCTTACAAAAGTATATAACATGACAAAGATGTACATTTAACAATGTTTGTTTCAATATTTTAATAACTGACAAAAAATTGAATTCCTGTCTCTGTAAACACACTTGACAATTTATGTTTCTTATGATTATAAAAAAAAACTTTGGACCCTAAGACTTTGGTTAAATGCTTGAAATTAGTTCTAGATGAACACAAGTTCTGCATTTGTATGAATTTCTTTACAAATGCATAATTTATGTATTTAATGGATGGGTTTAATTCATGTAAGGATCTCAAGAATCAGATGCAGTTGAGTGACTTTGAAGAAGCTAAAAGATAGTTTTGTTTTGTTTTTAATATTTTGGTCACTACATAAACCCCATAGTATTATTTTAGATATAGATTTGATGACTTTAATATTATTCTAAAATGTGAAAAATAACAGTAATAATAATAAAAAGAAATGAATAGTGTCTAAACTTTTATGAAGCAAAATACTTACAATAAACTGTAAAATACTGAAAATACTTTGGTCTAGGGTGAGAAGAGGTAACATTGAGATTGTGATCATATGTGCTGTAATGATGGTGGCAAGAGACAATATGCTATACAAAAGTGCCAGTTATTTTACAATTAATGAAAACAAGATATAACAATACTAATAATAAAAGGGAGAAAAAAAAGAAAAATATAGACTATACAAATTTATGTATGCAATACAACGAAATAATAAGCCCACAGGAGGAAAAAGGATGAAAGTGGTACCAAAGAAAAGAAAAGAACAAAAACAAACCCAGACTAACTCAAGTTCAACATTTAACCCTGGATCTGTGAGGGAGGACTCAACATGCAGAATGAGTGTTCACTGGGTTTATTAACAAAACAGCAGACAACTCAAGATATGGTGAGGAGGTGAAGCTAGTCCAAACATCAGGCAGGGATGAGGCACAATGACAGCAGGTAGCAGTAATAGACTGGCAGAGCAAGACTGGAGGAGAACAGAGAGGAAGATCAAGAGAGGAGGCAAGAATACTCAGGAACAAGGCAGATCAAGATACGACTATAATTAAAGGAAGAACTCTAAGTAGCTTCTACAAAAAACACCCCATACGCCTTTTCCGCCAAGGCAGTTTGAGTGCTGGTTCGGAGCCAGAGCCTAGTTTCAAATCAGTTCTTTGTCTTTCGACACACAAAGCACCAGCTCCGAACCAGGAAAAGTGGTTCGTAAGTAGCACCAAAACATTGCTGGGCTAGAAGTAAGAACCGCTTGCACCAGGGGCTGGGGGCGGGGTTACCGTGACCAACAAGAAATTTGTGACCGCCATTTTTGAAATAGCAGCTAATTGAGCTAATGCAGCTCAATTGTAATCTCCGTCTATATACAAATTATGGCGAGCCGTGTTTGGATGCCGATGTAGGTTCGCAAAGCCATGAGCATCAACAGTAGTGAAACATTCGCGATTGTTAATGGATGGCTTGTTCGAGATGCATCGGAGCAGTGCGGACCGATCGGCGGGTGACATCGGAGTGCCGCGGTTCCACGGGAGCGTTTGTAGACCATATGACTCCTTGTACTTTTGGATCGTTCTCGCGGTGGTTTGATGTCATGCGCCGATTGCTCTGCAAGAAGCCGATGCATCTCGAACAAGCTTGGTGTAATTGAATTTGGCGCTGCAGCTCTAGCTTTGCTGTGAAATATGAGACGTATACAGTGACGTAAGACCTGGCTCTGTGCTGGCTCTCTAGCCCGTGGAAAGGCAAACTGGTTCTTAGAAGGCTCGTCAGTTGAACCAACTCCAACTTGATGTTCGATTCTTGAACGAATCGTTCTTTTGAGCTAGTTCTCAGGAAGCAACCGGTCGAGTCGCTTCACTAATCGAACTGAATCGAAATTTAGCTCCGGGTTAATGATGCAAGATGCACAGCCAAAGTAGCATGTCCGAGTCAAAAAGAATTAAAGGAGCCGGTCCAACTGAATGTCGAAGTTTGCTGAGGATTAGCAAGGAGTCTGATGAGTGAGTTGATGATACTATGAGGCACGTACTGGAAATATGCTTATTATGACTACTGTTATTAAATATTATTATATTTGCTGCAAAAACATTCCTAAGAAAATTGACAGAGTAAGGGAGAGAAAGAAAACACAGAGGCACACAACTACCGGGACGTAACACTTGTAATATGTTGTAAAATACTTGATCAAACTACTCACACATTGTTTGAAAAACGCGAACAAAGACAAGCACACTATTTTATATTCAGTATCTCTCAATAAATACAGATTATGCAAGTTGTTTAAATATAGCTACATTTTGGGTCCTCATCCATCCATCCAAATCACTTTTACCTAATAATTTATGGCCATTTTAAAAACTCAGAAATAACCCTGTAGAAATTCAGTATCTAATTCACACACTTGTGAAATTGACCTAATTTAGGTTAGTTACTTAAATGATTTCAAAGTCATATGAAATGAATAAAGGTATTTTTTGTCTAAAAACAATAAACACCATTGTTCAGGTGAAAGATTTTATCTTTCTTTCTTTATGTGCCAGTGCTCATGTAAAGGTGAAACAGTGATTGTGGGTGACACAAACCAGTTCATCAACCCTGTCTGCATGATTGTCTACTTACTTTGTCTTTGTCTGAACACACAGGTTCCCTCGGCCAGTTAGATGGTTAGTTGTCATATCTTGTTTCACACAGAATGTGTCTTCTGTCTGTGAGGCATGTTAGCTGGGAAACCTCATATCTTCTTTCTCTCATCAGTGTGTGGTCGAGCCCCTCTCAGTGACAGGATTGTTGGAGGCGAGAATGCGACAGCAGGGTCTTGACCGTGGCAAGTCAGCATTCATGTCATCGGCTTTGGCCATAACTGTGGTGAGACTCTGATCACTAAAGACTGGGTTTTATCTGCAGCTCACTGCTTCGAGGAGTATGAAGTTAAATAATCTACAAATGTATCTTGAGCTTTGATAATAGTGAGATTAAAGCAGACTTTCTCTGTTAACAGTTTTGGTGTGTCTGACACACTGATGTACTTCGGGCGTCTGAATCAATCTGGCTCAAACCCTAAAAAGAGACATCCAGGACAGTGAGTCGAATCATCAGACATCCTAACTATAACAGTTCTACTTTTGACAGTGACATAGCACTGATCCAGCTCTCCTCTTCTGTGAATTTCTCTGATTACATTAAGCCGGTCTGTCTGGCAGCAGCTGGTAGTGTATTTTCTCCAGGTACAGAGAGCTGGGTCACTGGATGGGGCAGGCTACAATATGGAGGTGAGGAAACATTCGCTTGGCAATTAACCAGATACAAACAATTTTGTCATCATTGCTTTGCACCAATGTTAGTTTTTACTTAGTATTACCTTGAGTTTGATGAACTTAAACCATTTAAGGCTACTGATTTCCTAAAAACACTGAAATAGCTATGTAGTTGTTAAGATTTATTTAGATTTGTTACCTGAACTCAAACTGAATATGTGGAATAAAATCTTTAAGTTGAGTTTAATGATTGACTAAACCAACACAAAAATATAATGACTTTAACTTAATAAATATGAGTATTGTAAACTCATGTGCATTATTTTTAAAACTTAAATGGTTTAAGGCAAACTGTGTCCTCAAATGGTTTGAGTTATTATAACCTATCAGGTTTTACAGTGTGTAAACCTCAACAATTTACCTAGAAATGTTTTGTGAAAGCCATAAAATGTGTCCTCTGATCTGTCACTGGCCATATTCCTGATACACTGCAGGAGGTGACGATACCCATTGTGAACAACAGTGACTGTGATAAAGCTTATGAAGGGATCAACATAAGCATCACAAGCAATATGATTTGTGCTGGATTGTTAAATCAGGGAGGAAGCGGTTCATGCCAGGTAAGATACCAGTTTTTCATTTTAACACTTTTTAATCCAAATTAATTTACAAAACACTACCAATTTTGGTCACCTGCAAACTTGCACTGCCAACCTAGTTGTTATGTAAGCGAAGTGTTTACTTCACCGATCGTGAACTCGTATGACTGCTTTTCATACTACACCTGTGGCCGGTTGCATAAACTATCATCTAATATTTTTCTGCAAGGCTGTTCATAACTTTTCTGTTAAGTAATTTACTTAAAAACCTAGGTCTAATTTGAATACAAAAAGTAAGACTGATTACCTCTTGCTTGATAGGGCAAGCTCACACTACAGGACTACAAGACGACAATACACTCGCCAAGGTGCTCACACAACACAAAGTTTTCTTTCTCATCTTGTATTAGCAGCACTCATATTACACAACACAACACTGTCAAGATGCACAAACTACAAGATCTACAAGATCAAGAATGACAAAATGTTTTCTCACATTAATTCATGTGAGAATTTAGAGAGATGCTCATGCTCGTTGTGAAAGTCATATGTGCAGGAAAAAAGACAAAAAAGACAAATGCTCAGATCAGGCTCAGATCACATCACTGACCTGCTCATACTGAACAAGCATTGCCTAACGCAATGACTACCAATTTGTCGATCTGGGCTTTTTGTCACAGAACTTGGAAATCTGTCTGCAACAGCAAAATCCAACTAAAAGTCGTGTAGTGTGAGCTTGCCTTAAGTCAAACTAGTTCTTAAGACAGTCTCTAAATGTTATCAACATGTCTTAACTATTGCATGCTTATGTCTATAACAGTTGTTCACTGTGTATCGTCAGATATATAAATGCTGAATGTTTGTGAATACAGGGAGACTCTGGAGGTCCAATGGTCAGTAACAAAGACTCTCTGTGGATTCAGTCCGGCATTGTGAGTTTTGGTAAAGGATATCCCGGTGTCCCCAAATATCCCGGTGTGTACTCCAGAGTCTCTCAGTACCAGAACTGGATCAAGTCTCACATGAGCAGCAACCCACCTGGATTTGTTGAATTCAACACTGAAAAGCCTTCATCCAACTCCAACTTCAGAAGTGTACCCAACCTCCTCTTATTTTTTGCCTTTCTCTCACATTTTCCATTATTCACCTTCTCCCTCTTTCTCTCTTCCTAAAGATTGATTGAACAGAAACTCTCAGGGTTCTTTGATGAAATTATGAAGTGTACTGTGTATGCTCTCATAATATGAGAAATTAGCAGTTTAATTGTTATTGTTTTTACTGTCTGAGATTCAGGTTGTTTGCATAAACAGTAAAGATAGACAGCTATTGATTTTAGGCGCTCTGAACCATGCCTGAGCACATTTGACTATTGTGATTGCTCCAAACTGTGCCCTGACGCGGTCCGTTTAGCCGGCCCTGGTCTCTTCTTGTGGGTTGCCACCATCGATGATACCCATTCAGTGGGCTCCGAGACAAAGAACTCCCATATGGACCATTCTTTGTAATTCTGCTTCAGGTTTTACAACTGTTAGTCTCCAGTTTCACTGAAATATGTTACTGGAAGCTTTCCAATCTCTTCCTTCAAAAGGTCTGGATATTCAGAATAAATTTGGCTTGCAAAGCTTGAAACTTCATCTTTTGTGATGAATTTCTTTATTGAACAAAACCAGTTTTATTTGTAAACATTCTGGTAGACCTATCAATGGTTGTACATTTCTTTTTACCACGTAGAATGAGAGGTTATATGCTCTTTCTGATGAGTGGCAGGTGAAAGTAGCAAAGCCTGCTGAGGGTATCTCCTCACCTCCATAGGCTCTGAGCCCAGTGTTCCTCGATAAGTTTAATTCCTCTCCATTTTTTATTTTTGTGAACAAAGCTTAAGAAATGTTGCCAGCAAACACTAATGGTTCAGGTCTTCGGAAGCCTTCTGCCATTTCTATCAAGGTAAGCGAAACTTTCTCCTTTCAAGTGTTTTCGATGAAACTTGACTTTCTTTAAAGGCCTTTCTCCTTTCCATGAACCATCCTCTGACACCATGATGAACGATGGACACATAATCAGTTATGAATGACGTTAATACTTTACTGGAGAACTGTATGTAGTTTCAGACGATCAACTATTGTACAAAATTGGGGCTGATACAGACATCATACCTAAGGACCTGTGAGGTAAATGAGATAGATAGATAGAGAGATAGATAGAGACAGCAGATGTCGACCCGATGTACAAAGTTCCATCGCTAGGATGTAGCTCGGAGAGCGTTTGCTAATTGGGAAAATGTCGGCCTCTAATCTCGAATGCTCTCAGGCCGATGTGTGGATGATGCAAAGCTGTAAATCCCGGCTGCTCTGCATGGGCTTTCTAGGACCTTTATAATTTATTTATGCCAAACCTGCCCAAGGCCATAATGTCTTTACATTACACAACATATGCGCTGTCACGGCAAATCACAGAGACGAACAGACAGATCCAAGTGCAGGGTTATTTAATGGGTAATCCAAAATCGTAGTCCAGAAACAGGCAAGGGTCAAAATCCAATAAAGCAGTCAAACAGAGAACAAGAAAACAAACAAAGAAACTGGTAACCTGTACTGAAACCTCCATGACAAAAGCAGAAACAAATAGGGTATAAATAGACAGACACTGATGAGGAAACACAAAACAGCTGGGTGCAATGACATGGGATAATGAGTCCGGGAAGTGCGTTATGGATAATGTAGTTCACAAGTGGGGTGAGACAGTCCGGGTTGGAGTGCCCTCTAGTGACAGACAAGGGCACTCCCAGTAATGATCATGACATTACCTCCCCTCAAAGGAGCGGCTACCAGACGCTCCACCAGACACACAAAAAAAACAAAAACACAAAAACTCAGGAGGGAGGTGGAAAGGAGGAGGACCAGGGGGGAACCGGGGGAACAGACCATGGAGACTCTAGTGGGGTCGGGGTTCTGGCTAGTTGCTAAGGCGGTGCTGGCAGAACTGACCAAGCGGGTGCCAACAGGCCTGGGGTCCTGGCTGACTGCCAGGGCGGCACTGGAGGAACTGACCGGGCGGGTGCCAGCAGGTCTGGAGTCCTGGCTGAGTGCCAGGGCGGCACTGGAGGAACTGACCAGGCGGGTGCCAGCAGGTCTGGAGTCCTGGCTGACTGCCAGGGCGGCGCTGGAGGAACTGACCAGGCGGGTGCCAGCAGGCCTGGAGTCCTGGCTGAGTGCCAGGGCGATGCTGGAAGAACAGACCAGGCGGGTTTCGACGGTTCAGACGGCCTGGGCGGTGGCAGGGCTGACCAAGGGTGGTCCGTGGCCATATCAGGGAGAGCGGGCAGCTCGGTGACGGCCTCCGTGGCCGTATCAGGGAGAGCGGGCAGCTCAGACGACCTCCGTGGCCGTATCAGGGAGAGTCGGTGACATCTCCGACCTCCGTGGGGACGTCGGTGACGATCTCCCTGGCCGTATCGGAAGAGGGCAGCTTGGCATCGGGCTGAGGGCAGACGGGCAGCTCAACCTCAGGAAAGGCCTCTGGGCCTTGAAGGACGGAGGAAGCCCTTCTCCTCCTTTTCCTCCTCTTATGAGGGTGAGGCAGTGGCTCTGTGCCTACCTCATCTGTAGGCACCGAAGTGGACCCACAGGCTGGAACAGACTCTGAGCGAACTCCCTGGGAGCGGGCTCTCGGTGACGACCTCCGTGGCCATATCAGGGAGAGCGGGCAGCTCGGTGACGACCTCCCTGGCCGTATCGGGAAGAGGGGGCAGCTTGGCTCGGGCTGCTCTGGGACGGCAGCGGGCTCGGGCTGCTCTGGTGGCGCCGGCAGGGCAATGTACTTGGGAAAACGAAGAACAACCTCAGGAAAGGCCTCTGGGCCTTGAAGGACGGAGGAAGCCCTTCTCCTCCTTTTCCTCCTCTTATGAGGGTGAGGCAGTGGCTCTGTGCCTACCTCATCTGTAGGCACCGAAGTGGACCCACAGGCTGGAACAGACTCTGAAGCGAACTCCCTGGCTGGAGCGGGCTCTGGAGTGGACTCACTGGCTGGAGCGGACTCACTGACTGGAGCGGCCTCTGGAGTGGACTCACTGCTGGAGCGGACTCACTGACTGGAGCGGACTCACTGACTGGAGCGGACTCGGACTCACTGGCTGGAGTGGACTCACTGGCTGGAGTGGACTCACTGACTGGACTGGACTCACTCTCACTGGCTGGAGCTTCTTCCTCCTCCTCCTTCTCCTCTTACATAGGTGAAGCAGAGGCTTAGTGCCCACCTCCTCTGTGGCTTCTGGAATGGATTCACGGGCTGGAGCGGGATCTGGAGTGGACTCCGAAGTTGGAGATAGTGGACGAACCCCCAAAAGTCCAGGTCTCCCAGTCCATCCATCTCCCACAGAGGTAACGAGTTATCCAGGCAACCATTCAGAAGGTCCATTAAAGCAGCATCGTTATATCCCAGCCCCACCGCCAGGGTCCAAAACAATTGGGCAAAACCTCCTACCTCCACCCCCTGTTGTTTCAGGGTCATCAAATTTCTGAGTCGAGCCATCCTCTCCTTTATAGTAGCCGGGGGAGTGATCTGAATTCCCATCCTGCTGGATCTCTTAGGGATGGAGGTTTCTGTCACGGCAAATCACAGAGACGAACAGACAGATCCAAGTGCAGGGTTATTTAATGGGTAATCCAAAATCGTAGTCCAGAAACAGGCAAGGGTCAAAATCCAATAAAGCAGTCAAACAGAGAACAAGAAAACAAACAAAGAAACTGGTAACCTGAACTGAAACTTCCATGACAAAAGCAGAAACAAACAGGGTATAAATAGACAGACACTGATGAGGAAACACAAAACAGCTGGGTGCAATGACATGGGATAATGAGTCCGGGAAGTGCGTTATGGGTAATGTAGTTCACAAGTGGGGTGAAACACAGTCCGGGTTGGAGTGCCCTCTAGTGGCAGACAAGGGCACTCCCAGTAATGATCATGACACGCTGCTTTCATTGACGCTCTCTCTTTCTCTGAGATCGTGCTGCCCCCTTTGTTACAGAACACATCCAACTTTCATCCCTCAAAATGGCCATATTTGAGAAAACTCAAATAGTTATAGATGTAAGTCATTTAACATTTCTATTGTAAAACAGTTGGCTGATATTAAATGATTATCAACTTCATCTCATCTTGCTCTCTTCAACGTTAAACTAGTGGAATACGTGCTCTGCTACAGTGAACGGTAAACCCGCCTGCTTTGATTTGACTGGCCATCTCAGTCATTTTGACACTGATGAGCGCTGTTAGACCACTGAGGCAGACCAGCAAAAAAACAAAAGTACCTTGTAAACCATTTGTCACCCTAACATCAAACAGAGACATACGTAACTTATGTGGTATAGGCTATTATTTACCGTTTACGGTGCTGGCCAGATGACATTATTCAAAAAATGCCTTCGAACTAAGTGCCTAAGCCAAATATTCCGTCGGAGACAGATGACAAGGGGCAGCCGGTGAATTTGGACAAGGCAATATGCCATATTTGTTTTGTTTTGTGCCGTATTTGTAAGGTGGCAGCAAGGGACTGTGAACTTTGTGTCTTTAAACCGCTCATTCAACTACATGTTCAAAAACGCTGATTCATTTAAAGAGAGATGTAATGAAACAAGCTGTTGAAATAATTTTAACTTTGAAGTTAAACGGCCTGAAGGACAGACGCAAGTAATCACACACGCTCAGTCGATCTCTCTCACATTCACTGTCTGTTTAGGCTTGCTTAGTACCAATCTACAGAGCCTCTGTACAAATCACCATGGTACACATTATGCTATCATTAACTTATTTATGTAGCGGTTTGTACAGTTATTAATCAATTTATGGGTTATATATATATATATAAATATGAATTATAATAAATCATAAAGCTTTATGATCAATTATGACGCATATATCGACCCAAGGGGGAATTAATCATATACTGTGAATTAATTACAACGAATTATAATCAATCACATATATGATTAGTTCTTGTTTAATAATTATTTAGAGAAACTATGTTCGTTCAGCAAACCTAGCTCCTCCTAGAATGTTATAAGCGGAGTTGTTCTCTGGCCACGAGAACAATTCCTATTATAGCATCAAAGCCTAAAGCGATCGAAGAACGTTAGTGACCTGGTTTTGGTTGAAATGAGCAAAAAGAACAATCGAGCATGAATAATGTGTTTAATATATGCAAACTACGACTACAGAGGTTATACGGCTATACACAGGATATATACAAATATATACAAAAGTGAAAGTAGAGACAGGAAAGGAGGGATGGTCAAAGAATGGCAAATTACGACAGTTAACCCTTTTGAGAGCCAGCACAGAAATCAGTTTAAACAAATTTCAAAGAAATTAATATGCATATGGTTCAAGTCGGTGTGCAGCAGAGTTTCAGTGCGCTTGGCTTGGTTGGTCCTTGGCAGGGTTTTCAAACGAGGTTTAACTGACGCGTAAGATGACAGAGAAGAAAGAAGAGAGAGAGTCCAAGGAGATGGTCGTCCCGGAAGGAGCTGAGCGGGTGATGACAATGCTGTCGCCTGAGGCAGTTCAGGGGCAGTCGAGAGACAATCGGCAGACAAAGGAAAAATTGTGTCGTTGTTTTTATGGAAAACCAAGCTAACACACCTCCTGAACTGGAACGGCCAATAGATGCGTAGCACTATTTGGCGGGCAAAGTTCCTTTGTCTGGTCTCCTAGCTGAATTTGCATACTTTATGACTATCAGATCGGATTTTGAGATGGAGTACTTTCTTCACAGCATCATTAAACAAATTGAACAATGCATTTGACAGCCATGTAAATATACATAGATGAATGAGATGTGGAAATAGCTTTAAAATGAATCTAAACTTGACATATAAGAAAAGCATGTAGAAGAAGTTATGGTTTACAGACAAAATTCCATCACTGAAACTAACACTAACTCAACTACAGTTATTTAAACTAAGTCTAAACACTAGGAAACATGCAATGTGTGTGTTTGGTGTGTGTTGGAATGTGATCTGGCCCTTTGAGGTCCCAAGAGCTAGGAAATGGGGCCCTCTGTTTTACCTCGGAGGGTAACAAAAATGTCAGAGTGTCTGTTTTTCTCTGGACCGGCCAGAGCCGAGGTCAGATTACAACACAGTCCAGCATGTGAGAAGCATCTGAAGATTCCAGATTTTATTGACTGTCCTGATAAGTGTGCATATGCTACACACCCCCCTTCAGCCAACGAAGTTCCTGTGTGGACCTCGTTGGACGGTCACGACGTCGGACGGCACATGGATCAGGATGGTCAAGTAGCAGGTGGTATCCCAGGGTGAGTGCGCACTTGAGTGCCATGGAGAGGCAAAGGGCCATGTTGGTAGCAGTCCACACCTGGGCTCTAAGTGAGCTGGTCAGGATAGGCAGTCGGGAGAGTGCTTGGAGGGCTGCATCGATGGGAGTACTGTCACTTAGCTGGGACCCCCCTTTGTCAATCCTCAGTTCCAGTCCTGGATCTAAGGTGTGATGGTGATTCCTGGAGGAGGATGGGATTTCCAGTTTTGACTGGTACTCTTCACTTGAGAGACAGTACGCTACCAATCTCGTCTTGTGTTCCGATGACTTGGCTTGGCCTTGGCAGGGCAGCGTGTGTCGCTGGTCATGGGCTGCAACCGGCCCGTTCCTTCAGTGTGGTTTCTGAGGGAAGGCTTGTTAGAGCCGAGGTAGTGAATGTCTTTGGTCAAAATGCACCTGCTCAAATGGGGAGCCAGGTACAGCTGTGGGTTGCTGTAGTGGTAGACTACCACATCTGGGGGTATGTATCTTGGGATGAGTGTTACCTTGCCACCACCTGACATTGACCCTGTCTTTGGGTCTGTAGATGTTGTCTGATTCGATGCTGGGCGGATTTAGAAGGAGGGCCACCTTACTCTGCTCGGGGTCGACGTGCAGTAGGATGGCAGTGCCCAGAGAGTCAACGAGGTGGGCTGGAACAGTCTTGGTGGGTCTGCCAATAGCAAAATCCAGCACAGTTTGTATAGGATACTGAGGAATCCTATTCGCAGCCATGCTCTCCATGGAGAAGCTAATCTCTCGCAGCAGGTCTGTCATCAGAGCCATAATCAGCTGATTTTGGGCAAAGTCATTTCGGAAGACTGTGAACAGTTGCTTCATTGAGTTCACCGTTTGGATTAGCAGGAAACTGCGAGTACAGAGACCCACCACAATACCTTTCCAGGATTTGCAGGTGGTTTGCAGGGTTTGGCTCTGTGTTGCGAGTTGTTTTCTCAGCTGTAGGCGGAGCTTGTTGCGATGCTGATGAGTGGAGTAGGCTGTGATGAGACTCGAGTCTCCAGGTTGGTACAGGTGCAACGGCAGTGTCACCTGCCGTGCCGTCATTAGTTCCGTGGGGAACACCTGAGTTGACTCCTGTATGGTGTCTGTGATGGCCATGAGCATCAGAGGAAGTTCTACAGTCCAGTCTTTCTGGTTGACTGACCATGGAAACGTGACTCCTCTGTGTTGCAGTGGGGTTCTGTGGTTTGGGTTTGCAGGTTGGCGTTGACAGCAAACCTGACATCCTGTGACATACTCTGCCACATTTTGCTGCATGCTGGGCCAGTACGTCACTTGTTTTAAAATCTCATCCGTGGTTCTAGTATTATGGTGTTTGACACATGGTGTGTTGTCGGTGTATATCAGTTCACCCCCCTTTTGGCCCTGTGACATTACGAGGTTTGACGCTGTGAGGTCATCAGGGACATGTTTTAGGATGTTTAGTCCCACACGCAGCATGTGGTTGGTCCCATGCAGCTGTTTGTGGTTAGGGGTTGCCATTGGACCAGATGCCGTGATCGGGAGGTTGGAGGGGTCTGAGTGGAGGTGCAAAACAGTTCTATGGATGTGTTGGAGATTTTGGTTGTTAGTGGCTGTGGCAGTAAGGCGGGAAATGTTGCAGGACCAGTCAGCTGGCTGCAGGTCGTTGCTGCCACACTAAGGGTGGGTGACTGGGGTGGGGGTGACCGTAGGTTGCCATGTGGCGTGCCATTCTTGGCACGGGCAGTAGTTTGGTCGTTTGCACCTTTGCCACGCCCTAGCTGTTTTGAATGTCTTTTCACCTTTTCCAAGTACGCAACCGTGTCATGTGTTTGGGTGATGTCATCACGTGTCTGGAACAGGTGTTGATGTTTCACCTGCTTGTTGCGTTCAGTCTTGCAACCATTTTGTTTCCAGCCCAGAAGATGGCATGTGAAACTAAGTCTGGCATAGAGTGAGTCTGTGCACATTAGTTCTCTGATGTTATGGGCTGAGGAGACGTGAAGGGTTTTGAGGGTAGCTGCTGCTTCACCATACTGACATGACTGGGGACCCCACCTGCTGTTCTGTGGTTGGCAGGGTTGGTTGTTTAACCATCGTACCCTTGCACTTGCCTGTAGGATGCCCTCATGGATGTAGAATTGTCCATCGATGTAGGCCGTGGGCATTCCTTGGCACGTATTCTCTTTGAGGTACCTTTGACAGGTTGGTTGCTGTTGTTGGGGTACCATTATCTCTAGTGTCAACGCTGGTGTGCTGTTATAGCAGTTTTGGCAGGCAGCTGAATCTCTTTCCTTTGCAGACTTGTGATATCTGGCATGTCGTGACAGTAGCATTTGCTGGTTCAACTTCCTGAAGTCGATGGTGGGTCGCCACTTGCTGCCTGGTTTGACAATGGGCCAGATGGGGACTGAATAGGTGCTGTTGCATGGGCAGATAACACCTTTTTCTTCCATTGAACGAACAATCTCCTGCACTGGTTCATGTGAGGCGATGTGACTTTCGTATTGCCTGACGAAGGTGGGAGGAGCATTTGGGTGTGTTGCACTATACACCATGTGAAGTTTAGTGAGACAACAGTCTAAAAAGTCTTTGGCAAATGTCACTTTGAATTTGTACAAGACCTGTCAGAGTTTTTGACAGTCTGCATCATTCTTCAGATCTTTCTGAATCTGTTGGCCTTTAGACTCAAACCTTGGGAGTGGCTCCTCCGTTGTGGTGTCAGCTGTCAGATTGGCTATCAGACGTGCAGCACTTCCTGAGTTTCGCAGGCAGGCTGGTTAGCGACTGTGGGTACAGCAAGGTGTTGGTCATTCATCAGCTCCGTTCTGCGCACCTGTTCTGTGGGTACCAGTTTGATGGAAGTGATGGAGATGCTCTTGAAGGATGCTGTGAAACTTGTGTTGTCTAAGCTTCCTTCTGAGACCCTTGCATCTGGTATTGAGCCGATGACTGTTAACCTGAGTTCAAAGTCATGGCAGTTGTGGTTCAATATCCATCCCAGCTGATAGGCTTTGGGACTGCTGATGTCTGTGACCATGCATTCGTTGGGCCAACTGTGAACTACATAGGGTGACACTTCAGTGCGGGGTGTCCCTTTTAGAGTGAGTCCAAGTTCCACACCTTCAGGTGAAAGTTGGGAGGAGCCCAGCGTGTGGTTTAGGGTTTGACCACATTGCCTGTTGAGACAAACAGCACCCACTTTGGTGTAAGGTGGTACTACAGTTTTCTGTATGTGGAGCCAAACAGCACCCCCTTTGGTGTACGGTGGTACTACAGTTTCCTGTATGTGGATCAGGATGCAGACCTCTTGGATGGTCTGGGCTGACAGGAAGTTGGCAGTGTTGACAGGAACAACAGGGAGCTGTACAGTCATTGGGGCCCACACCAACTCATTAGCAGTGTCCATATGAACTTTAGTGTGCATCAGGAGGTCTGGAAGGACCAGGAAGTGATGGGTTAAACGCTGGTTGTTCCATTTCAAGTTCAAAACGCGGATGTCCTTGGCAGTCGTCGTGGTTGACAGACGAAAGTCCAATGGGAAGCGTGTTTGCATGTTGAGAAATGGGAGGTCCGGTGTTCCTTCAATGAGAGCACTCAACAGCGTGTGGCTGAAGGCTGAGTTGTCTGCCCACAGTGTGCGAATAATGTCTGTTGTAGTCACACAATTCAGCTGTGAGTCTGTGCTGACCTTGGAGCAGAAGGAGTTAAAGTCTATGGGTGAGTTGAAGTGTGCAGGGTAGCGACTTTGAACTTTGCCCTGAGACGGGGTTCCCACGGCTAGCTGTGATGTTTCCTGTGACCTCTGTGACCTGACCATCTGGCTCAGGTGGTCTGGGTGACTGGAAAGGCAGAAGTTCACACACTTGAGCCCAGATTTTCAGCGGTCTGGTGTTCGATAAGGGCTCAAAGCAGTCTAGCGGGTCTTTGTAGATGAAACAGGAAAGGGTGTCCATTTGTGCTACGCACACAGGAGGTACCAAGTTCACTCGACCAATGGTGTGGTGTAGGGGAGCTATGTGTTCAAGGTGGACCTCATTTTGACTGTGCGGCTGCACATTCAGCTCACATCTTTGTGACTTGAGAGTCTGATTTTGTCTCTTAGCTCCATTTGTCAGTCTTTCAAACAGGTTAGGGCAGGTTTCTGGGCAGAAATCAGAGACTGGATAACCGGTTGGATTTTCTACCGTCTTTTCAGATGCAGTCCTCTGCTTGGCGTAAGTCTTGTGGGCCAAGTCTCGCAGCTGCTGAGTAGACATACTGCATGAGCAGGCCAAGGCTGCCAGATGATCACTCACCGCAGGGTGCAGCTTTCGGAGACACAGAGTTTTGAAGATGAAATCTTCCTCCCTTGCTGGATGGTTACGTGCTCCGTAGTACACTCTTTGCATTCGGCTGTAGCAAGTGTATGGGTTTTTTTTTTAGTCTTCCCCGTTTAAGGTTCATAGCAGCAGGGAGCCTTTGATCTGATGCAGGGTCAGCACGCTTTTGGGTGACAGCCGGTCGCAATTGCTGGCAGTTGGATTTGACAGCTGCTGGCAAAGGTTGTTGGACACTGGATATTATGGGCAGTGGACTTTTAACCCCTTTTTCACTAGGGATTCTTGACTGGTTAGGGGAAACTCTGTGATGTGTGTTTCCCCTCCCATGCCACTTTTCAGTTCTCTGTAACCAGTGTCAAGTCCATCTTTTAAATAGTCTCTTTGTGGTTTCAGAGCAATGATTTCTTTCCGGGCCGGTTTAAGATGGTTTTCACAGGCCCTGGCTTCAGCGTGTCTTTCTTTCAGCTCAGTCTCTGCTTTGGTTAGGAGAGCTTCGCCATGTTGGAGTTTTCCAGTTAGTTCTTTCCTGGATTTCTGTTCCAACAGTTCTCTACGCTCCACCTCCAGGTGGAGCTCTGCAAGGGCTTTTTGAAGTCTTTGCAGCTCCTCCTGTAGTTCAGGTTTGGATTCATCTGCTGTCCCACGCTGGTCCTGGGTCTCGATGAGTCGTTGATCGAGGCGATGTCGGGTCTGGGCTTGATTCCTCCGGGCATCCTCTGCCTGGAGCTTGAGGTTGTGGGCGATGGCTCGGATGACTTTCGCCCATTCTTTGTAGCTGTAGCTCTGCGTCGGATCGTGGGCCATCAGTCGATGATTCCGGTTGTCGTCCAGCTGCTCGTTGCTCAGGTGCTGGGGATCTACAGCGTTGTTGGGCAGGAACGTGCTGGTCAGGGCGCCCAACCAGGTCTTGAGTCGGTCCCAGTGGGTGCCGGGGCTGGATGATCTGGACATGTTTGGCTTGCTGTTGGCGAGAGAAAGACAGCACAAACAGAACCAATGCAAGCACGCGCAGGGCTAACGAATTATGATAATGCTTGATTATATAATTCTCGTTTTTGATTCCAGTTAACTGGTGCAGACAGTTAGAGGAATGTAGGCTAGACACTTATCGTCAATAGCCAAGAATGACCACGTGGGTCAATTTGTGTGGGTGAGTGCCGGATTTAAATAAAGACTTTGACAGGCGGTAGCTCTAAGAGTCCTTTGATGACTCTCTCTGCTCGGTCGTCTATCTATTATTCAAGCTTTCTGTGGTGGCTCTCACAGGCTCTGCTTTTACGTGAACTGAAAGAAACAAACACAGTAGAAAAGCAAAACAGAACAGGATGGATGCAGTTAAATGAAATAGAACGGTAAACAAATAGAAAGGAATAAAAATAGAATAGCAATGAAATAAAACAGAAGGGCTAGAGGGGAGAAGTGAAACTTAAGCTTCCTATCACAGCGGGGTTTATGACGGGGCCAGGCGAGTGCACTGTTGCGTCATAAAATATAAAGTAAGGGAGGCTTGGGTGTGCGTGAATGTTATTGTCAGACAATAACAAACAGGACACAGGACTAAGGGTGGATAAAATAAAACAGTAAGTTGAAAAAAGGAAAGAAATTCCAAAGTGGAAATAACTAAAGAGAGAGAGAAAAGACCAAAAAGGGGATAAATGAAATAAAACAAAGAAAAATCGAATAGAGTAAATCTGTGAACAGGAAAAGAAATAAGGGAAAGGGGATTGACTTATCTGGGAGTGTCCACCAGGGGGAGCACTCTCAGAAGGTGAATTCTCTTGTTGGAAGGGAAACTTAATTTAAATTAAAAATTTAAACGTGTTTTAAATTAAATTTAAATCAGTAAACCACATTCCAAAAACGATTGGAAAGGATAACCATCAAAACAAATTACTTATACAACTCCACGCAGTTTAGAGCAGCAAAGATAATTTGGAGATAATTCAGTTCAAAGTATGGAGAGTGGCTTTAACTCAGAACGTCCACACGGTGGCGTCAATGAGTCCACACAACCAATAAGTAGGGAGGGGTGCCACACCTGAACAGACTGCCCTCTGGCATCTGGTCAGAGTTACTGCATCCACCTTCTTTAATTCATGCTATAAAAATGAGCGTGCCTGTAGGGTTCTGACCCTTTACGGCTGATTTAACTGCACGATCACGATTACAACTATAGAACCTCAGCGGATTCCTTGGTGCCAGTTTACTGGACACAAATATGTAACATTTTACTCACGGGTACACAACTTTGGGAATCAGTCCCTTTTGTGCAAACTTTAGTGCACACGACACGAATATGTAACTTTTGCGGGATTGCTTCGTCGCTGTTACGGGTCACGTTGGATCAGGACGTGACCGGCTCCAAATTCTTACACATCAATCGTTAAATCAGATAGACTGCTTTCCGATTAGATCTGTAACGGTCACGTGATCGGTTAGCTACGCCGATGACGTCACCAAGGAGCGAACCGGCTATTGTGAATTATTGGACGACACAAGTAATTCAGATTTAATAGCGGTAAATAATAAAGGCCTTTTGAGAAGTGAGTGGGAATTTCGCCACAAACTCTCCTTTTAAAACACGCTGAATACGATTCAATTCATTTATTCAAGCGGAAATTAATATTAAACTGTAAGTTACTGCAAAAAGATTGTCGCCCTTATTTGCAGATACAAGTTTGAATATTAATAGACTGCAGTTTACTTTACGTTCAACAATTGACTACAGTGATTTAGACCCAAATCGCAGCTTTGTTAACGTCTCGTCAAAGTGAGGGACGCGTGCGTCTTGTCTCACTGAATACGGCGCGCATACACATTGAATCACACACAAATTTATTCTAGATTACTCATACACCAAAAACCAAGTTTAAAACGTTGCTCGCAAATTCTCCACCAAATATCTGTAGCGGTTTGTACAGTTATTAATCAATTTATGGGTTATATATATATGAATTATAATAAATCATAAAGCTTTATGATCAATTATGACGCATATATCGAGCCAAGGGGGAATTAATCATATATTGTGAATTAATTACAATGAATTATAATCAATCACATATATGATTAGTTCTTGTTTAACCCTTTGACGCGTACGATCACACCGGTGTGATCAGTCTTGGCTGGCCCCAGGAGCGTACGATCACACCGGTGTGATTAGAACGTTCAGTGCATTACGTGATCAACTGCCAAATTCAAATGTGTGTGCGCGCTTTAACTGGCGCTAAACCAGAGACGGACGCGCGCAGCGCTTTTCATATATCACATATATGCAGTGTTTTCAACCAAATAATGTTCATTTCAGGTTTCAGACATTTAAATGCACATGAGTACTAACAAAACAATATATTTAGAGTTTGTAAAATACACAATGATGTCTATAGAAGCGGAAATAACAACCCTTTCCATTATAACTTGACAACACGTTTAATTCATATCAGATACACATTGTGAAAGTAACTTAAAAGCTTACTCTATTATTCCCCAGTTCACCGGCACACTTACTTTCATGTATTTCGGGAGAAGTGGATAAATTCACGGGTTGTAAATCCAACAGATCCAATTCTCTGCGCGGTGCAAACTAACATGGCGGCGCCCATCGCTCATATGGCTCAACTAACGCGATCGTTATAAAGGTGTTTAAACAGCAAAACACATCCACTTGCACATATTTGGCAATCGGAATATTAGATATTTCATGCTATAGTTAACAAATTTGTGAATATTTTGAATAAAAAAGGAATAATTAAATGAAAGCAGATCATCATTCATACAGTGCTGCGGCGTGTCACGTAACAAGCAGTGACGCGTCATCATGGAAACCATAAAGTGATACATTCTAAATAACGGTCGCCTTAAAAAACTCACGCTGGGGGGTCAGACAGAATATTTGAAACTTACGTGCGAAAGGGTTAATAATTATTTCGAGAAACTATGTTCGTCCAGCAAACCTAGCTCCTCCTAGAATGTTATAAGCGAGAACTCTGGCCACGAGAACAATTCCTATTATAGCATCAAAGCCTAATGTGATCGAAGAACGTTAAAGTGACCTGGTTTTTGGTTGAAATGAGCAAAAAGGACAATCGAGCATGAATAATGTGTTTAATATATGCAAACTACGACTACAGAGGTTATACGGCTATACACAGGATATACAAATATTACAAAAGTGAAAGTAGAGACAGGAAAGGAGGGATGGTCAAAGAATGGCAAATTACGACAGTTAACCCTTTTGAGAGCCAGCACAGAAATCAGTTTAAACAAATTTCAAAGAAATTAATACTTGCATATGGTTCAAGTCGGTGTGCAGCAGAGTTTCAGTGCGCTTGGCTTGGTTGGTCCTTTCCGAGAGGGTTTCTCCGGCGGGGTTTTCAAACGAGGTTTAACTGACGCGTAAGATGACAGAGAAGAAAGAAGAGAGAGTCCAAGGAGATAGTCGTCCCGGAAGGAGCTGAGCGCGTGATGACAACGCTGTCGCCTGAGGCAGTTCAGGGGCAGTCAAGAGACAATCGGGAGACAAAGGAAAAATTGTGTCGTTGTTTTTATGGAAAACCAAGCTAACACACCTCCTGAATTGGAACGGCCAATAGATGCGTAGCACTATTTGGCGGGCAAAGTTCCTTTGTCTGGTCTCCTAGCTGAATTTGCATACTTTATGACTATCAGATCGGATTTCGAGTACTTTCTTCACAGCATCATTAAACAAATCGAACAATGCATTTGACAGCCATGTAATATACATAGTTGAATGAGACGTGGAAATAGCTTTAAAATGAATCTAAACTTGACATATAAGAAAAGCATGTAGAAGAAGTTATGGTTTACAGACAAAATTCCATCATTGAAACTAACACTAACTCAACTACAGTTATTTAAACTAAGTCTAAACACTAGGAAACATGCAATGCACTTGACATAAATGACGAGTACATTTTGGCATAGTTATATTTTAAGAATAGCTGTACATACAATCTCTAAGCATGTTTGTGTGTTTTTGTGTGTGTGTGTCTGTGTGTGTGTGGTGTGTGTTGGAATGTGATCTGGCCCTTTGAGGTCCCAAAAGCTAGGAAATGGGGCCCTCTGTTTTACCTCAGAGGGTAACAAAAATGTCAGAGTGTCTGTTTTTCTCTGGACCGGCCGGAGCCGAGGTCAGATTACAACACAGTCCAGCATGTGAGAAGCATCCTGAAGATTCCAGATTTTATTGACTGTCCTGATAAGTGTGCATATGCTACATTTAATATTTAGTATATATGTATGAAGTGTAAAATGAGAAGGACATAACCTTTCAAAAAATAAAAAACATGCACATATTGCAGTTGCTGTTGCTTTTGCAGTCCTCTGTGGCTGGCTTGTCAATAACGCGGTATTACGATATTGCAGTTATCGCGACAGCCGTAATCTTTTGAGTTTAATAGGAATTATGGAAAAACTGTTCCATAATTCCTGGGGGATGGGTTGGCGGAGCGGTTAACCACCAAACCGTGTAATTTGTTGCTTCTTCACCCCAGTAAGAAAAAAATCCCATACTGTCACACCCCAACTCTCCCGTCATCTAAGTTTAAAAAAGAATCACTAGTATTCGCTGGGTCACATGATCATAAATGATAAGATTACTTCCTCTCAGTGACCATTGCATGTACCCTTCACTAATAGGCCCTTAGTAAAGGGATTCAGTTGTTCACTTTCATTTGAAACACTAATGGTGTCCTTTTCTCAAAGTGCCCTTCAAGGGCTCAAAAATGCTGTTTGGAATTTGCCCTTGAATATGCGCCTAATAGCGAACATTTATCTAGGTTAATGTTAGAGCGAGCGGCTATGCCAGACAGATAATCCTCTTCATGTTAAATCAAATCATGCATTTTCTACCTAAGCTCTATGCCAGTTTGAAAAAGGTGGCTGAGGCGGGGCGACAGAAACATAACCAGTGTAATGAGAGAGGACAGCCGCAACTAAGGAGGATGCAGAGATGTTGCTGGATGTTTATATTAACATTTCTGACTGTTTAAATTATCAGCCCTTGGGGTTGGTCCCTCAAAATGTGGGGTCCCAGGTAATTGACTGCACTATTGCGACACGTCTGCACGTAGGTAATTCTTTAGGTTTTGAGCTTTGGATATTATTTGTGTCAAAATGAAACGTTGGTTAACAACGCAGGAAGGCCAGCAGAGGAGAGCGGAAATGCACCATCGTCATGTCTTTTGCAGTATGATGCAGGAGCAGCACATGCTGTTGTGCTTTCACAGATGCCAGGTTTGCAGTGCAAATACAAACAACATTTACTTATTTTTATTTTAAATCCAAAAGTTGTTACTGAACATGGCTTGTCAGCATTGTGATTCTCTTTGTATACACTATATTTCATAGATGTCACGTTTAAATGTTTTATTAAATTTATAACTTTATATTTATGTAAACAGGGTTCCCACTCTAAGCCAAATGTCAAATTCCCTGACTTTTCCTTGACTTGCACAAACTAAAAACTTGTATTTCCATGACCTATAATGAATAGAGCACTAAGCAGACAAAAAAAACAGCCACAAACAGTTTTTCAAACTTTATTTACTTATTCACAGTTGTTTTATCACAAAACTTAAACACATACACACTACTTTTTTTCTTTTATTTGTTAAATGGACTGATATTTTTCTGAACTATTTCTACAGAAATAATTGTTTTCAGGGGTTAAACACAAGGATTTTCTGTTTGTTCATTCTTCACATTTAGTTTTTGCAGACCGTGTTAGACTGTTTGACTGAGCAATCAATGTAAGATTGCCTACACTTTCTGCCTTTAATGCAAGGTCATCAGCAGATTGCTCCATAGCTGAGGCATCCTCCTGGAGGCGTGCTCTCTTTTTCTTCAGCTCATCAATCTCATCAATCTCATCAAAGACAGTTTTCCTTTTCATGTTTAGTTTTTCTGCTCCTTTAAGTCTTTTCTGTTCCTCGAGATGAAAGTTGTATCATTGTCTTGACAAGGATGCAGACTGAAGGCCTTATTTACCACAAAGTTATCAATTCCCCTTACTGACCTCAAATGATCACACACCTCCTTCATCTTTTCAACCTAGATTTGTTTATTGACTGAAAAACCTCGCTCCATGGTTGCATTTCCATGCGAGAGCTTTTAGGAGGAGAGACACAACATTCCACAGTGTTTCGTACACCTTTTCTCTTGCCTTTTTATAGAATAGGGTATCTATCTGACCTGTGACATCATATCAGGCTTGATAAAATGATCCATAATTGACCTGATAACATTAGGAAGATCAGCAGCCAGAAAATGAATCATAGGCCGGTCTGTTTGATATAGATTCAAGAAAGGTGCAACCTTTGCAGGCAATAGTGGGTCTCTGCAGCTTTCTTTGACAGTAGTATAGGATTTAGTTCCAGGGTTAGGGAATTTGCCTGCCTCTACTGCATTCACATATTTCTTCAAGTTCGTCAATATATTGATCATTCCCTGTAACTGGGACATTCTCTACCCATCTTGTTTTACAGAATTTGAGTGCATAAGAGGTTTGTGCGACAGCTTTAACATAATCCTCTATTCAGGCAGGGGAATCTTTCAGTAGCCAATAAGCATTACTTAAGAACTGGTCTACATTCCAATTTGAGGCATCTGCACCCTTTTCAAATACCCATGCAAAATATGTAGGCCACAGCTACCCACAATTAGTAACACAGTTCTTGTCCAAGTTCAGTTTATATAAGGACTTGGAATTTAAAATTAACATTAGGTCCATCCATTGAAAGCTGTACAAGACCTTTGTAATTCAACCCCTCTGTTGACTTGTGGAAGACCTCCACCATATCCTCTGCTGTGGCCCATGAATCCAGAAGTGAAGTAGCGTGTAACGACAGCATCATTGTCCTAAAATCTTAAATGAATGCCCATTTGCTTTGTTTGGGTCTTCCGATTAAACCTTTCATCAAAGAGCAAAACACATCCATCCTTAAGAGACCTTATTCTGTCCATCAGAATTGACATATTCCTGGCATGTTTGCCTTAGTTAACAGGTGGTACAGGTGACTGCATTTGATGATTGCCAGTTGACGAGCTTAAGGAAATAAAATGGTGCTGAAAAATAGCCTAACCACTACAATACAAAATGCAAAATAAGAAAATAAGGTATAGAATGCATTTTGATAAATGGAAACTAAAATTTAAAGCAACAAACAAAAATTCCTGATGTTCCATGACTTGGACAAAAAAATATAAAATTTCCTGACTTTCAATGTGTGGAATAGAAATTTTAAAATTCCATGACCCGTGGGAACCCTGTATGAACTAATACTTTTGATTTATATATTACGTTGTTCACGCAAGTGGCAAAACATTTAAACACAAGCTTTATGTTTAAAGCCTACATGATTGGTAATGTGTATGTAACTGTGCAATTTATTTATTTATTTATTGGCCAAAACGGTAATTTTCTTGAAATCTGCCAGTTACGGAGAACTGCCAGGTTTGTGGAACTATTTCCCAGTGGTTTAAGTATTTGAGTAAATGCAATTAGTTACTGTACTTAACACTAGAACCGCCGGGGGTTGCTGTATATCTAAAACTGCCATGCAGGTAAATTTTACCCGCGCACATTACACCTGTTTTTATATGGCTAAAGAACATATTATTTCACTGTATTATGCCACCGTCTTCACAAAGAAGTGTCTAGAGTCATGAAATGATTATGTCTTGTCATCAACTATATTTCTGTCCTGTTGTTTTATGTTTTCATAACGGTCAAGATAAACAAGTCTGCACTGACAACGAGAATTAGAAGGAAGTAAATACATATTTGATGGTGTAATATTATAATTAATCATATATTAAGATAACCCATGTTATTTAAATTACTAAAATAGCCTATAGACAATAATGAACAATAATAATTCACCACACTGCATAGAATGTATGATGCGATGACAAATTCAAGCGCGCAGCTTCACCTTAATTATTTATATCCAAAGTTTATTGATGCTGACTCTCTGTAACTATTGTAACAATCCTGTCCTGAAGAACAGTCAGTCTAATTTTTCTCGGAGGTTCTGGATCGCTGTCAGATGAGCCATCAGATGCTGAGTCGACCCAGGACGTGTCACTGATCTCACCACCATCAGACTCTTTCACTCATGGCATTTAGGGCTTCTACCTCTTCAGCATCCATAAATCGCCGGCTTTTACTCATTGTGACTTTTTTTATGAAACCGATGACCGCTAATTCAGTGAGTGAAAGGCGTTGCCTAGCAATGTACAATGTTTAAACATAAGGGGACGCAAAAATGACAGAGCGAAAATACAGGCATTAGGCTATATAGCGGGAAAATTTGACCCGCGCGGTGCTTATAGGTATAAATGCCCCGTTTTATGATCTAGTTTTATCTAAACAAATTTTACCACCAAGGGATTGTAAATTACACAATTTTAGTAAAAGTCAATGACTGTGAGACTTGAATGTTTTATTGAAAACCTGTTATGAACATTTGAAAAACAGCCACGGGTAAAATTTACCCCGTGGCGGTTCTAGTGTTAAGTATATTTTTGGCTACTTTGTATCAAGATATTAGCAACTTTTACTCTTTACTTGACTACATTTATGAACAAGTAAATGTATTTTACTCCAATACTTACATTATATTTTGCATGGCACCTAATATTTCTGCAGCAGTTCCTGCTATAAAGAAGGCATTGTAGGTACTATATCTTGTATGTTTGCCTTTACTCACCCAAACTTGCCAACAAGGCTACTTTACATGAATGCAAGTGCATTAGCAGTTAGTTGTGAATCGCAGGTGTTTGATTTAGGAGATGAGGCAGATAAGGTATCTGTACTTTTATTCAAGTATGGTTTTCAGGTACTCTTTACACCTCTGCTCTTTACAGAGTGACGACTTCTAAAACAGCTCTCTTTCGAGTGAATCCTCATGTGGTCCCTAAGGTTACCCATGAATCTGAAACTCTTTCCACACTGATCACACATGAATGGCTTCTCTCCAGTGTGAATTTTCATGTGACAATAAAGTGACGATTTATGTGCGAAACTCTTTCCACACTGATCACATGTGTATGGCTTCTCTCCAGTATGAATTCTCATGTGAAAATAAAGCGACAATTTATATGCGAAACTCTTTCCACACTGATCACATGTAAAAGGCTTCTCTCCAGTGTGAATATTCATGTGTTCCCTAAGGATTTGTTCCCGTGTAAAGCCATTCCCGCACAGAGTGCAGGTGTAAGGCTTTTCTCCAGTGTGAGTTCTCATGTGGTCTTTAAGGTGTCCTTTTTGACTGAAACTCTGTCCACATTGTTGGCAGGTGTAAGGCTTTTCTCCAGTGTGAACTCTCATGTGGATGTCAAGGCTTCCTTTTACATTGAAACTCTTTCCACACTGTTGGCAGGTGAATGGGCTCTCTCCAGTGTGAGTTCTCATGTGGACTATAAGGTTTCCTTTATGACTGAAACTCTTTCCACACTCTTGACAGGTGTAAGGCTTTTCTCCAGTGTGAATTCTCATGTGGATTTCAAGTTTTTCTTTTTGTCTGAAACACTTTCCACACTCTTGACATGTATGACGCTTTCTCCAGTGTGAATTCTCATGTGTGCTGTAAGGTTACCTTTCTCACTGAAACTCTTTCCACATTGTTGGCAGGTGTAAGGCTTTTCTCCAGTGTGAGATCTCGTGTGGATTTCAAGTTTTCCTTTTTCACTGAAACTCTTTCCACACTGTTGGCAGGTGAATGGACTCTCTCCAGTGTGAGTTATCATGTGGACTTTAAGGTTTCCTTTATAACGGAAACACTTTCCACACTCTTGACAGGTATGAGGCTTTTCTCCAGTGTGAGATATCATGTGGACTTTAAGGCTTCCTTTTTGTGTGAAACTCTTTCCACACTCTTGACAGGTGTAAGGCTTTTCTCCTTTGTGAATTCTCAAGTGGATTTCAAGTTTTCCTTTTTCACTGAAACTCTGTACGCAGGTGAATTGGGTCTCTACAGTGTGAATTCTCATGTGGGTTATAAGGTTTCCTTTTTGAATGTAACTCTTTCCACACAGTTGGCAGGTGTAAGGTTTTTCTGCAGTGTGAATTCTCATGTGGACTTTAAGGTTTCCTTTTAGACTGAAACTCTTTCCATTGCCGGCAAGAAAAAGGTTTCTCTCCAGTGTGAATTCTCAAGTGGACTTGAAGGTTTCTATGTTGATCAAAACTCTTTCACTGTTGGCAGGTGAAATAACTTTTAGTTCCTGTCTTTTGAACTCTTTTTCGTGAGGAAGTCTTTTTAGCCAGCGTCGACCTTTCCCCAGTCACGAAATCATGTTTATCATTATGTTCTTTCTCTTCTTCCCTTTCATTAAGTTCATGGCTAGCCTCTCTCAGTGCCGTTAGGTCTAGGACGAAAATAGACATAAAACAATTTAGAAACATGTATGATCTATACCAGGGGTGTCCAAACCTGCTCCTGGAGAGCTACCATCCTGCAGATTTCAGCTCCAACCCCAATCAAGCACACCTGAACCAGACAATCAGGGTGTTCAGGGTTCTTTGATAATTACAGCAGGTGTTTGGAGCAGGGTTGGGACTGAAGTCTGAAGGACGGTAACTCTCCAGGAGCAGGGTTGGACACCCCTGATCTATACCCTACCCTATGGATCAGGGATGGGCAGCTTTGGTCCTGGAGGACCTGCAGAGTTAAGTTTTATCTCTAATTAAATACATGTGCCTGTAATTTTCAAGCAGTCCTCAAGAATAAGGGTTAAATTTTGGGGTTGGGTTAAATTTTGCAGGTGTATCTGATCAAGGATGGAGCTAAACTCTCCAGAATAGTGTCCCTCCAGGACCAGATTTGCCCATCCCGTCTATAGATCTTATACTCAATACACCAGTGGTTTTCAAACCTGGTCCACAGGGACCCACCACTGCACATTTTGTATGTCTCCTGTATTTTTCAAATCTGGTGAAGATCATCAGCTTGTTAGAAGAGAGCTGACATTGATAGAGAAATTTGCAGACTACTATTTCTGTTCACCAATAAGGCGAGAACCAGACCTGTTATAAACCTAAATACACTTGAATTAATTAACTTAACTGAAAAGTGAACTATTCTATTAGTAATAGAAGATATTTGTTGTTGTAATGATGTCAGACATAGCACACACAAAAGTAGTAGCTGTTCCGTACTCTGGCATGGTTAGCGATCTCACTACAGCCGTACCGAGCCTAATCTCTTCAAGCAGACCAGGGCATGGTACGGAGCAATCACACTAGCCAAACAAACTAGACTTTGGGGGTCAAAAGTGCTCACACATTTTCGATCGCCTAGTGCGAGTACACCCTTAATTTCGGTTTAAGACACATTTTGAGAATAATTTATGACACAACACTTTCCCGCCATTGACAGAATTTTCCTGGTATACGGTAGGGGTGCTTTTACTTATTTGAATCAGTACAAAACCTTCAGATCAAAACACAGAAGAAGCAGCAGCAGGAAGAAAAAAAAAAAAACAATTAAATGAGATGTGCTTTCCTCAGCACAAAACTTACATTTTACAGTTATACTGTTACTTGTAAATGTCCAATACTAGCAGAATCTGTCTAGTACTTTACATGTAACTCTCTAAGCTCTTGATTGCTTGAAATCTGCTATGGAGTCGACCTGTAGTCAGTTGTCAGTTTTTTATAAAATAAACTATAAAAGGACTATTTTAAATGCTTGAATATGTGCCACACTTATTGCTGCCAGCTGGTGGCATCATGACCACAAACAATAATTAATCAGCTCCCATGATTACACATAAAACCTCAACATGATCTAAATCAGGGGTTTTCAGAAATTTGTATTGCTCATGTGTCAAACTCGGTCATTTGCGCGCATCCGCATCCATTTAGTATACTTTGAAGGATGCGCGGACACGACCGGGCGCGGAAAGTGAAGTATACCCGGGGCTTTAGCATTAGCAAACCCAGCTCACAAGACGATAGAATTATTCTGCTCCCGCGACATACAGAGCTGAAGTGTGGACTCATTTTGGCTTCAACTATAAGGAAACCACTAAAGAGATCGACAAGAGTCAGTTGTTTGCAAAATAGACCATGTTATATAATCCAAAACTTGGAAAACTCACTGAATCTGCCAATGCCATCCACACTCCTGAGAGGCGTTTGATAGAATGTGATATGTACTGCACGTTTTTCTCTCAATAACAAAATAAACACAAAACAAAAAAATTACAGCGGTGGCAGCATAAAGAAAGCATCTGATCATAGCGATGTGGATATGTTTGCAACATATTCAGTGTATCGAATCATGATTCAGATCGCGTGTCAAACTGCCAATGGCTGAAATCACGTGACTTTGGCGCTCCGAACAGCAGATTCGATACACTAATTGTGCTCCAAAGCTTCCTGAAGCAGTGTTTTGAAATCGGCTGTGTTTTGAAATTTGTCTGAAGATTAACAAAGGCCTTACGGGTGTGGAACGGCATGAGGGTAAGTAATAAACGACAGAATTTTCATTTTTGGGTGAACTAACCCTTTAAATCTCAGTTTTTATAAATCTGATATTCTTGATTTTACAAGCCACCAGTCCATTTGTTTCTAGATGTTTTTTCTCAAATTCAGTTGTGCCAAACCTGCTGTAACCATAGCCATTGATTAGCGGGAGAATAGTCAAATTGCACACTAGTGGATGACTAATGATTTGCTAGTAAAATTGGGTGCTCGCGCACCCTAGGGGCCCCACAGGTTGAAAACCCCTGATCTAAATTTCAAATAAATCCCCATGGCAACAGCAAATTGAGATACCAAAAATCTGTTCGTAATTTAACATCAACAAAGTCTTGGGCTACATTCACACTGTCAGTCCAAATCTGATTTTTGCATATCTGATTGAAATCAGATTTAGCAAGTGTGAACTGCAAAAAAAATAAAAAAATAAAAAAATAAATAAATAAATGCAGTTTATACAAATCCATTTCATTACATTCATGTGTGGTTTGAAATCCTATTCAAATTACATTTAAAGTGATGTAGTTACACACTATAGTAATGAGTTAACAATGCTTAATTATGAAATTAAACCAAACCTCAACCCTAGCTCTATAGTAAATAAATGTAGTTAAAATTATCAGGAAAATTTAATTCTGAAGTGACTAATCCTTACTAATCCTTTAAAATTGCTCAGTTCTTCTTTGAGTGATTACAATGTATCTACGCCATCTTAAAATAAAGTAACCGATTAAATTGCCGTTTGTGTTTGACCAGTAGGTGGCTCTGTCACCTAATTGATGTGGTCAGTGTGGCATAACAATGACACAGAGTTTGGTGTCAATATGCAAAACCATTGCAGAGTCACGGCTTTAGATCATTTTTGGTCATTTTGCAGTGACGTTTTTTGTTTCTCAAGGTACAACGGTACTGTAGAAAAAGCAAATTTCATGTTTTGTCAATTATAGCACCACCAAGTGCTGCAGTCTCACCACTTTTTTATGTGTCCTCACTGTGAGCCCAAACAGATCTCATTTAAAATATAAAATATCTCATTTAGGAGTTACAGATAAATTTATATTTATGAGCACTTAAAGGTGCCCTAGAACTTTTTTTTAAAAGATGTAATATAAGTCTAAGGTGTCCCCTGAATGTGTCTGTGAAGTTTCAGCTAAAAATACCCCATAGATTTTTTTAAATTCATTTTTTTAACTGCCTATTTTGGGGCATAATTAGAAATGAGCCAATTCAGGGTGTGTGACCCTTTAAATCTGGTGCTCCACGCCCCAAGAGCTCGCGCTTGCCTTAAACAACATAAAAAAGTTCAAACAGCTAATATAACCCTCAAAATGGATCTTTACAAAGTGTTCGTCATGCAGCATGTCTAATCGCGTAAGTACAGTGTTTATTTTGATGTTTACATTGATTCTGAATGAGTTTAAGGCTGTGCTCCGTGGCTAACAGCTAATGCTACACTGTTGGAGAGATTTATAAAGAATGAAGTTGTGTTTATGAATTATACAGACTGCAAGTGTTTAAAAATGAAAATAGCGACGGCTCTTGTCTCCGTGAATACAGTAAGAAACGATGGTAATTTTAACCACATTTAACAGTACATTAGCAACATGCTAACGAAAAATTTAGAAAGACAATTTACAAATATCACTAAAAATATCATGATAGCATGAATCATGTCAGTTATTATTGCTCCATCTGCCATTTTGGCTGTTGTTCTTGTGCTTACCTAGTCTGTTGATTCAGCTCTGTACAGATCCAGACGTTCTGCCCTTGTCTAATGCCTTTCATAATGTTGGGAACATGGGCTGGCATATGCAAATATTGGGGGCGTACGCCCCGACTGTTACGTAACAGACGGTGTTGAGATTCGCCTGTTCTTCGGAGGTCTTTTAAACAAATGAGATTTATATAAGAAGGAGGAAACAATGGAGTTTGAGACTCACTGTATGTCATTTCCATGTACTGAACTCTTGTTATTTAACTATGCCGAGGTAAATTCAATTTTTGAATCTAGGGCACCTTTAACAATGACCCATGTCCGACTGTGTTTTTATTAGACACTTACAATCAAAATTTTGACTTTTTGCTTGCAATATTAATGGGTTAGTAATGAAAATTCTGTCATCTACTCATCATTATGTTTTTCCAAACTTGTACAAGTTCTTCTGTTGAACACAAATTTTGGAGAATGTTGGTAATCGGACAGCTGACGGTTTCCATTGACCTCCAGTACTTTTCTTCTACTGAGGAAGTCAATGTTTGGTCAATTCTTCAAAATATCTTCTTTTGTGTTCAGCAGAAGTAAGAAACTCATACGGGTTTGGAACGACAACAGAATTTTCATTTTGGGGTCAACTTTTCCTTTAATGTTTATTCACACAAATCCAGTGCTGCTGATTTAATTTGTTAGTTTAATTGAACTTATTTCAGTTTGTATCAGAACTTTTACAGAACATTAACAAAAACATGTAAACAACAACCATGATCATTTTGTTACAACATGTAATTTTCACACCATTTTATCTGCCAGCGCTTATTGATTTCCAACCTACACCAAACCACAAATGACAAGGTGAATATTTTCACTGGTTTCATCAAATATTATCAGTTCACTCTGTTATACTTCAAAATGTTTTACACACTTCCCCTGCTGACTTTTCTCCATATGACACACACATGAAATGGTTATTTATAAAATTACTTAATGTTCAATTACTGCTGTTCATGTTCAGGTATGTTAAAATGTAAGTACAGCACTTTTGAGCATGAAGATGCTCAAAGATTTTTTCATCATTGTTCTCTATTCAGAAGTAGATGTTGGGTTTAACGTTGCACAAAATATTCTCTATTTCTGTAGAGCTGGACATTTTAGGATCAATAAAACGATGAGAAAAAAAACCCAACCTGTTTGTTCCTCGATATCTTCAATCTTCACGTCTTCAGTCTCATCTTTAATAATTATCTTCACATCTTCAGTCTCCTCTTAATAAACTCCATCTGTAAGAAGAGAATACTTAACAGAGTTCTTAGTCTTCAATGACCTGTTAAAAACTCTCAAAACTAACGCTGCAAATAAATAAACTTCATATTTAGACATTTATTATCTACATTTTAATATTTAGTGAATTATAGATTATATTTAAATTATTACAATGATTAAAACATGATTAGTTTGTAAGTGTTTGTTGTTCTTGTTAATGTTTGAGCAGCACGTGTCGTGATTCACTGAATCGTTTCTCAAAGTATTTGATTCAATTGACTCGGAGTTGAAAAGTTCAGTTTCTCCATCATTACTCTCCAGAGACTGAACTCGTGTTTATGATAAACTGATTTATGATATATAGAGAGAAATGAGACGCAGGTTTACTGTTTCTCATCAGTGGATGAGTTTTATTCACACAAATATCCTTCATTACAGTTAGATAAAGCATTACAATGTTACATTAAATACTAAATAAACTCATTTCACATCACTTGTTTAAAACAAAAAACACAACTATAAATCACTGAACTGTTTCTACTGATTAAAACAGCTTAAATTCTTAAAACAAACCTTTCTTCAGCAGAATCACAGCAGATGCAGGATCGCGGCGCAGTCTTATGACGTCACGTCGTCACTCCAAAATAAAGGTCCTGTTCACACACATTGTCTACAATCACAGAAGTGCATTGAAATCTGTTTTACCAAACAATCTTTATATTAAAATAAAAAAGGGACAAATAAAATACAAAGAACATGTTAAAAGGGTTGTACGAGTTCATTCGTGTCCATCCAAACTGAAACACAATTTATCTTTCAAGAATCAGTAAAATAAGCAAAATTTCAAGTATAAATGTAGTTCATTCAATACCAAAAAATATTGCTAAAAGGTTCAGTAAATTAATGAAATTTTCACATATTTGTAATTAAATCAATAACAAGTAAAGTCTTCAATGTCAATGGTCATTAGTGTGAGCTGCTGCCTATTTAGCAAATCAAATTCTGTGATGTGAACACTCTTAAAAGAGACTTTCTGGTTCTCTGATGTTGAGTCTAGAGCGATCAAACACACCGTTGTAAACGTCAAACTTCACAGCATGCAGACTCCTGAAGGTCTGCCCCATTTGACACACACACACACACACACACACACACACACACACACACACACACACACACACACACACACACACACACACTTCAAAGACACTTCTAGATACGTCTAGATATTGTAGTCCATCTAGGTAGTGTTTCATATTAAATTACTCCTAATGACTTTGATGAACATCTCAATATCACAGAATGCATTGTATATTTGTTATATGTATCAGAGCATTAATGGATACAAACTTACTAGTTAAAAAAAAAGAAAATCTCCCACCAGAGAATTGCACCTTTCTAATTGGTGAAGCCAAAACTCAGAGGTGTGACTTCTTAAAAAGCCTCAAGCAGTCGGGCTTCTGGTTCTTCTTTGTTCCCGCTGACGCTACGGACTGCTCACGTGAGAGCACACCTGGCCTCGTTCCCTTCAAGTCAACTTCCTCGTCAACCGGCTCAAATTAATAGTGCGAGCCGTCGTCATTTTCTTTATTCAACAAAGATATTGATTACAACTTCAGCACCATCGGACCAAACCATCAAGAATTTCTCCTGAGACTGCAGATCCGAACAGCACAGGCTGCACAGCACAGATTTAGTATTAAGATTGCGAACCCCTTTATTAACAAATGTGCTTTAGAGAGAGAAACTGATGGTTCTTCCAGCTGGTTAAATGACTCTTTTCATCGCTCCATTCCCCTGTTATGATGCGGTTCAATTCATGTCCACTCTCTCATTTCCTGTGTAAGTGTGTTTGTGTATGTCTGTGTGTGTTTACTCTAGCTATGTGTTCCTGATTTAGTTAAATAACACTTGTGTGCACACTCTTGTGAGTTGATTCTGATCTGCTCAATGACACTAATAACTGTCTTCAGTAGCTGTGATCGATCGTTATTTCCTCTGTGGCCACGGGTAAATATCCTTTCTGAAGAGTTGATGGATGATCAATGCTGGCTGAACAGATTAATGATTGTAATATTAATTCAGCAACATCAAGTTAATTTGATTAACTGATTCAAATATTGATGATTAATTATAATGAGTTATGATTAATTATTCATATTTCCTTTTTGAGCTAATTTGCTTAGATTTATATGCTTTTATGTAGTTGTCATGTTTGTTGTCTGATAAATTCAAGAGAATCAATAAGGAAGAAAAGAAATAATCACCAAATATCTGTATTTCATAGGTGTTTACATTTACTGAGAATTTTGAAAGTGTCAATTAAAATGAACACAGAAGCAATGGCCTGTTTTCAGAAGAATAACAGGAAGAATAAACATCAGTGAATAAAATACTAGCGTAACCTTTATAAATACATACTAGAAACACATTGTGTTGATTGTGAATCTGTCTGACAGCGCTCTACCAATGACTGAATTATGAACTGACATCACATAAACTTAATGAGATCTAAGAAGAATGTGTAAGTTAGTATTGTGTTTACACTCCATAAATCCTCCTTTGTGTTGCTATTTTAGACTTAAAGCTTTAAAAATAAATGTAAAAATTACTGTTCAATTGCTCAGCCCGGCCATCCTATATCTGCTAATTGTGTCAGCAGCAATGGAAAAAACAAATAAAATTGCCAACAAAATGGATGTAAATTAAACCTAATTATTATTTCATATGCAAGTTTTAAGTGATAAATTCATTACTGTACTAAGCTGAAGAGGCTAATTGGCCATTATTATCGTTTAAACAACAACAAGCAATACACGCAACAATGAAATTGACAAATTGAGTGAGTGTAATTCAAATACACAAAAATAATGAAATTAATGAATTGTGCTGGAGTTTCCAGTTAAATCCTGTTCTGTGATATTCAGTGGCACTGGACGAAGCATATATGAATATTCATGAGCTTCCTGTTAAAGTGACTGAGTATGAGAGGTGTGCTTGAATAAAGATGCACAATCCACATGTGTCACTGTTAGCCATTTGAAGTCCACTATATGGAGAAAAATAAGGATAACAAATTAGATAATTGGCGCCCGATCACCCTTTTGAATTCTGATTATAGGTTATTGGCTTCTGTATATGCTGAAAAGTTCAAACCTTGTTTAGCAGACATAATTTCTAACACTCAGTCTGGTTTTTAAAAGGAAGGCATATCTCTAATAATATTAGATTAATCCTAGATTATTATGAATTTATGAATGAAGAGGTGTTAATTTGGTTTATTGACTTCTATGAAGCTTTTGATACAGCTGAGCATTCCTTTATTTTTGAAGCCCTTTCTAGGTTTGTTTTTGGTAGATCCTTTATTAAAATGATTTGTACTCTTTACAATTGAATTATTAGTTGTGTCTCCTTAGCTTCCGGCACTTCCCCATATTTTCTGTGGGTTGAGGTATTGGCCAGGGATGTCCAATCACCTTTTCTTTTTCTGTTGGCTGCCGAGCTACTAAGCTTGCATATAAAACACTCAAATATTGAAGGCATAAATATTGGAGAGAATTCTTTAATAATTATTCAGTTAGCAGTTAGTCTTTCTTAAAAATGAATCACAAGTCTATGTTGCCATAGGTAATTTTAATCTTTGTATGTACATGATTCAGATCAAGTTTCTGTCGATGGCATTACAGTTAAATGGCGTGTAAAATATATTGGGGTCAATATATGCAGATCAGATTCAGAACGTCTTTATTACAATTTTCAGCCAAGGTTAGATAAAACTAAGAAAATACTATGCTGGCTGCAGAGAGACGGGAGAGTCCTGCTGACTAAGGCTGAGGGAATATCATGCCTAGTTTACCCTGCTCTTTCCCTATATATTGATATTGATAATAAAAACTATTAAATCTATTGACTCTCTGTTGTTCTGTTTTATTTGGAGAAATAAAATGGAATGTGTTCAAAGAAAATCCTTGGTAAGAAGTTACTAGGACTATCTCAACCAGATATTCAAAAAAACTGGATTAAGAGTTGTGTTTCTAATAATGGATTACCCTGGTTTTGGACCCCTAACTAATCTTCAAACACTGTGGTGTTTAATGGCCTTAAATTCTTACTATCTTGTAATATTAAGTGCAGCAAATTACCTATTAAACTCTTGAATTTCCACAAACAAGCTCTAGAATCCTGGAAGATGCTTTCAAACATAATCTTTCCCCACACATGTGTATTATGTGGAATAATGAAAATGTAACAAATCCTTTTTTTAAAGGAATGGGTGAGTCAAAATATATTTGTTTCTGATTTGTTTAGTGCTCAAGGAGACCTTCTCTCTTTTTGATTTTGTGTCTTTGAAAGGTGCTACAATTTCAGTAAAAGACTTTAATAAGGTGATTAAAAGTATTCGTGGCAGTTTAAAAACTTTGTTTAAAGATTTGTTTAAACAATCATATTCCTTCACTTGCAAATCAATGGTGTTCATGTATTAGATAAAAAAATGCAATAACTTCTTTATTAGAAATGATTTTTCTTCAAGAACCCTCCCTAAAGCACAATCTAAATGGACTATCTGTTATCCGAACTCTGATTTAAATTGATTAAAGTAAAATTAAAGAACTGCTCTTAGGTATTACCCTTGTAATTTATTTTTGAGCAGGTTTTCTGAGAATGTGTCTTCTTTATGTTCCTTTTGCAATACTGAAGAAGAATCAACTCTACATTTGTATTTTCAGTGCTCATTCTCTAAGTCCTTTTGGATATAAGTTAACATGTTAGTTTTCTTCTGCTGTAACAAACTGGTACAAATGACTGAATCTATCATTTTCTTGTCTGATTTTCATTCTAAGGATGTTATACTTGATTGCACTGTTTTACTACTTTGTCTTCTGGGTAAATTTCATCTTCACAAAGCCAGAATTATCCACTGTATACCCAATTTTAGTTTTTACTTAATTTAAGAAAATGTCAAAACATTTCAAATCAAAGGTGTCAGAAATGTTTAACATCCTTGAATCTGTTGTAAAGAACATTTAAATCTATAATTTAATTTACATTGACGAAATGTAATACTGTGTTGATTTAATTATTATAATCTTTTGTGATGTCCGTATGCCCCCTATTTTATTGCATTTTTTCTATATGTATACTTAATGTACAATTTAAAAAATTGTGTTTCAATTTAGATGGACACATGAATGAACTTGTACAACCATTTTAACATGTTTGTTTGTATCTTATTTGTTCCTTTTTATTTTAATACAAAGATTATCTGGTAAAACAGTTGGCTTTCTATGCACTTCTGTGATTGTAGACAATGCTGTGTGTGAACAGGACCTTTATTTTGGAGTGACGAAATGACGTCATAAGACTGCGCCGCACTCCTGCATCTGCTGTGATTCTGCTGAATAAAGGTTTGTTTTAAGAATTTAAGCTGATTTAATCGATAGAAACAGTTCAATGAATTATATATTTGTTTTTTTAGCAAGTGAAATGAGTTAATTTACTATTTAATATATTTATTTATCTAAGTGTAATGGAGGATATTTGTGTGAGTAAAGCTCATCCACTGATGAGAAACAGTAAACCTGCGTCTCATTTCTCTCTCTCTCTATAAATCATAAATCAGTTTATCATGAACACGAGTTCAGTCTCTGGAGAGTAATGATGGAGAAAATGAACTTTTCAACTCCGAGTCAATTAAATCAAACATTTTGAGAAATGATTCAGTGAATCACGACTCGTGCTGCTCAAACAGTGAACATGAACGAGAACAACAAACACTAACAAACTAACTAATCATGTTTTCATCAGTGTAATCGTGTAATCATTTGTAATTCATTAAATACCAAGTGTAGATCATAAATGCCTCTATATAAAGTGTTTATTATAGTGTTAGTTTTCAGTGTTTTTGTCTAAACCATTAACTGTTTATTCTTTTCTTAAAGATGGCGTTTATTAAAGAGGAGGAGAGTGAAGACATAAAGATGGAGTTTATTAAAGATGAGACTGAAGACATGAAGATTGAAGAAACATTCAGTGTGAAACATGAAGATACTGAGAAACAAACAGGTTGGTTTTATTCTCACAGCTGAACTCAGGCATTTGATCATTATTAAAATGTCCAGCTCTACAGAAGTAGAGAATATTTTGTGCAACATTTAAACCCAATATCTACGTCTGAATAGAGAACAATGGAAAAGTAAACAAGTTTTTCTGTTCATGCTCAAAAGTGCTGTACTATCATTTTAACATACTTGAACACAGCAGTAATTGAACATTAAAGTAATAGTTTACCCAAAAATAAAACCTATCCCATGATTAACTCATCCTCAAGCTTCCTTAGGTGTATATGACATTCTTCTTTCAGACGAATACAATTATTGACCTTATTCTGAAGAAGACAATAATATGATGAAGGTGTTTACATGAGTTGCTTTTAGAATATTCAGTGCTTCCCACAAGTTTGAAATATACTTGTGGTGGTAGCCGGGTGAAAAATCCTCCTATTACCCACGGCACAAAAAAATGGTCTACTACACGTGATAAACAAATAATGTGTGATTTTTATCAGTATTTTTATTTATTAAAATTAATTTTAATTACATAGCATACGATTACATTTAATTACATACTAATATTATGCATTATTATGCCTTGTAAATTATGCAAAATTACAGCATTTAAATGGTTCTCCTTTTCCTATGTTCTCCTTGCTGTCATATAGTGTCTCTCTCAGTGAATGGGACACAGATTTTACTAAACTTTATATAATGAATAATATATGTGTCAAATAATGTTCTTAGTCTTTTCTTCCTGTGGTGGAGACTACAATAATTTACTATGAATTAAATGGAAATCAAATTAAATACAATTTATTGTGTAACCAAAATACCAATAATGCCCAAAAGAAAAAGAAAAAACTTAACGTGTGACTTTTAATTACAAACAAGCCCGAAATACACAGGGACTCTTATTTTGAAAATGCATGTACTATTGCAGGCTGATCCTTCAGATTCTTACAACCGTATAAAACATTTTATATAAAGGCCATAAAGTAGACATTGTAATAATTCATCAACTTGAGTTCATTAGCAATCGCTTGGCATAAAACTGCGCTTTTCATTGTTTGAGAATCACTTTAAAGCAGTCTGAAGCGATGTTGCGCGAGCTTGTAGAACGCGCAACAGCACCGCCTTGTGACTTTGCAAAATGCAGCGCCCGTGGGAATGTTAGCGGGAGTAAACAGTTCTGGCGCACACATAACGAGAAGGTACGAAACGATTAGTTAATCAGTCGCAGATGGTTTCATTACATTGGGCAGATATAAAAGTATAAGAGGATAAAAATAATAAAAGCATAAATGTGTCTCCAAATATACTTGGGCGGGGGCCGGCGGTTAAAGGGTTAGTTCACCCAAAAATGAATATTCTGTCAATTATTACTTACCCTCATGCCGTTTCACACCCTTAAGACCTTCGTTCATCTTCGGAACAAATTAAGATATTTACTTGAAATCCGATGGCTCCGTGAGGCCTCCATAGGAAGCAATGTCGCTTCCTCTCTCAAGATCCATAAAGGTACTAAAAACATATTTAAATCGGTTCATGTGAGTACAGTGGTTCAATATTAATATTATGAAGCGATGAGAATATTTTTGGAGCGCCAAAAATAACAAAATAACGACTTATTTAGTGATGGCCGATTTCAAAACAATGCTTCAGGAAGCATCAGAGCACAGTGAAATCAGTGTGTCAAATCTGCTGTTCGGAGCGCCAAAGTCACGTGATTTCAGCCGTTGGCAGTTTGAAACGCGATCCGAATCATGAGTCGACACACTTGTTGTGAACACCAGTCAAGATGGCTTTCTAGGGACCAGTTTACGACAGGGCCCCTCTCTAACTGCCGGTGTGTAGGAAGATGTGCCACACCGTGATTGGATCTTTGGTGAATGAACATTAATAAATGTTCAGCAACATCAGATAAGATGTTGGGACAACTACCAGACACCTCTTCCAGAACAGGAAGGGGGACCTTCTGCACCCACCAAAACCAAGGAGAAGACTTCTCATTGGACGACACATTGACTCTAGCCATTAAACTCATTCCTAAGGTTTAGGCAAGGACTGCCATAAAAAATTCTTTCAGGACCTCCTGGATGGAGCAGCAGAGACTGAAATAAAGAGAGGCCACAGAGATCTATCTAAATCCATTCATACCTATGTTTGGAGGCCTTAATTTGATCTAAACTGCATCACATACACTCCATCTTCATGCAAAAGCACAGTTTGTTAATGGTTACTGACTGCTAAACCAACAGGTCATGGGACAGACCTGTTAAGAGATAAAACAATGCATGGACGATTTAATGGATGATTTAACCATTTCATATCGTGTTTGGTGTCTATCTGTTCCCTACGATGCCTTTAATAATTTGAAAGAGGTTTGGTAAAGAAATAATGCATGGGTAAAATGTTAAAGACACTAATTTAACACTGTACTTTGCTATGCAAATGAGTTCCACACTAGGGTGGGCAACACCGGGGCTGCTTCAGATAACAGTAGCCAATCACACTCCAGGATCGGCAAAGCGCCACATTTCAATCCCTCCATCAGAAAGGGATAAATATGTCCCCCGGGTAGACACACCCTTGTTCTGCGTTTCCAACTCGACGGGGAAGGAGACATTAACAGACACTCCACGTCCTGAGTTTCGGACCTGACGAGGAAAGAAAACAAGGCGGTTAAGGTGAAGCTTTGCGAGCAAAACCTTTTTCATTGCTTCCAGCTGCACTCTAGCTGCAGAAGGGCCCCAGTGTTGAGGGACTTCATCTGACCCTTACGGCTCCTACAGCAGCGCAGCCCAGTCCGCAAAGGACCCCTGCATCGGCAGACATTGCTTGTACCCACGGCTCCTCAGCGACGCAGCCAGTCTGCATAGGAACCTGTGAAGATTCATCTGACCCAGCTGCCCAGTCCATCCTAAAGGACCCTCTTGGCGCAACCGAAGTTCAGCATCCTCCAGCCCAGCGTGGCACGACTACTAGATCGCAACTCCGCGCCCTCCCACTGCACGCAGCCTGCATCATCAGTGGAAGACGTCTCTGCTACCGGATTGATCACCCGACTGTGTGGAACGTAAATATAAACTTACCAAACCTCTTTTCTAGAGACCTTGGCATTAGTTATACATGCAGCATATGTTATTCTAACTGTTTAGATAACAGTTACTTGAGGTCAGCTTGTTACAAATAATAGGGATATTTGTTGAATGATAAATAAGCAATTATCACCATTGTACCAGAGCCATTAGGTGGCTTCCGTAAGAAGCATTCCCATACAATTTTCTTCCATTCTACATTCAGTTCAACAGCATTGCATTTATCCATTCTGTGTTCACTTCATGTATTTGTTTCTTTGATTTAATTTTGATAATATTATTTTACTATCTCTTAGAAGTGCATATTCATTTTCATTATTAATCGTTGTGGTATTTACTCTTGCATGTTATTGTTAATAAATTTCATTGATTTTATTATAACTGTGTCTTCCTTGTGTTGATGATCAAAGATTCTACAGTTGACCAGACTCCAAATCCTTCAGATAAATCAGTTGACCGACTCCCTCCATTTATATTAATTGAATATTGAACAGCTCTTTTGGAGTGTTCTTAAATTGTTAAGATAGTATTCTTAACTGGTGCCCCGTATTACAAAAGGGGGAGGGTCATCTGATACACTCATAACCACACCTTAAGTGACACATGATCAAAAATCACTACGTCACAGGTGAATGGAGTAAAAATCACTACACACTGATTCACTTGTGCTCCGATGCTTCAAGAAGCAGTGTTTTAAAATCGGCCATCACTAAATAAGTCGTTATTTTGTTATTTTTGGCGCTCCAAAAATATTCTCGTTGCTTTATAATATTAATATTGAACCACTGTGCTCACTTGAACTGATTTAAATATGTTTTTAGTACCTTATGGATCTTGAGAGAGGAAATGACATTGCTTCCTATGGAGGCCTCACTGAGCCATCGGATTTTAACTAAAATATCTTAATTTGTGTTCTGAAGATGAACGAAGGTCTTACGGGTGTGGAACGGCATGAGGGTGAGTAATTAATGACAGAATTTTCATTTTTGGGTGAACTAACCCTTTAATATACCTGGGCTGCCTGCCTAAGTAAAGTCTATGTGTGTCTATGTCTATGTGTGGGAAGCACTGATATTCCTTTCATGTTCCCGTTTTACATGTTATAGAACATAGATCGATTAATGGCAAATGTCATTACGTCCCCATGGCACGCCATCCAACATCCTCTACAGAATTTCACATATCACCACACAGTTTGTCTTCGTTATGGTACCATATACAGTTTTGAGTGTTTTATTTTTAATTTTACAAAAGCAAATAGATACGGAGCCCTGCATATGAGTGCAAGAAAAAATAAATAAATTGTACGCATGATTTACTAATTTGTTCCCTTGATCATGCACATGATTTATAAATCGAGGGAACAAATTAATAAACTGTGAGCACAATTTAGTAAATGGAGAGAATGAATTAGTAAATAGTTTGCACAATTTAGCCTACTATTTATTTTCCCTCTCATGTGTGGGGCTCTGTAAATGGATGACGGTGGATACAAATTCTCCAGCAACAGGCCTCTTATGCACTTTAATTCGGCTTTCAATAAAGGTGCCCTAGAATCAAAAATTGAATTTACCTTAGTTCTGTACATGGAAATGACAGACAGTGAGTCTCAAACTCCATTGTTTCCTCCTTCTTATATAAATCTCATTGGTTTAACTCTCTGGAGTCGGGTTAACGCCCGGCGCGTTTTGCAGGATTTTTCACATTGCAGTAAAACAGACTTAAAATACTCCGTAATTTCTTGTCATAGAGACATAAGTAATCTATCAATTGAAACTATAGAATGTCTTCTTTTATTTGTGTATACTCAGAGTAAAAACACAATGTTGTGCTTTTTGTAAAATAAAGAAAACTAACATGATGCGTGATCTCTCGTCTCCCTCTGAACGAAGTCCAATCTGATAGTTTTCAGAAAATGAACTAACTTATGATACTAATGACAAAAAAAAGACACTTATGTCTAAAAAAAACGTTGAAATGTCAGGTTTTAAATCATGTAAGTCAAATCGAAAACAAACATCTGTGTTATGTAATCTGTATGAAAAGAGAGCCATGTCAGAAGTCCGTGATTCAGCTCATTTCCGCTAATGCGGAGCCAGCGCTATTCAGACACATTCAGAGGCAATACTTGTATGCATTGTCTCAATTGTGTATTTATTGTCTTGAAATGTGTTTATCTGGATGTTAAAGCCATGGTTCGCGATCTCTAGAAGACATGCCGTTAGTTCCTGGTTCCTTTTCTTCTTTATATGAATTTGTGGCCTAAAGGTGTACAGAGCGCCCTCCGGCTGCAAGTATGAATTGAGAAAATAGTGATGACAATAAATATTGAATAAATATTACTCCTGTATAGAAAATTGACATAATATATAAGAATCCATCAATATTTCTCCAAATGTGCATGTTTTTAAGCTAAAAGTCTATATGAAATGCCATAGAGGTAACATAATTGTTCAGACAATTTGCATCACAGAAATACATTATATTTAAAGAATATAATAGAATACCATTATTTTAAATTGTAATAATATTTCATAGTATTGCTGTTTATGTTGAGCTGAGACATGATTACAGAGGGTTTTTTCACAGCCTACCTGACTGAAAGGCCTCATTAATATGCAAGTCATTTCAGGTCATTATTATGTGATTCTTTTGTTCTTAGGTGAGAATCACCCATTATTCATGATGATTCACGCCTCCATGCATACTGTGTTTCTTGACAAAAAGTGTCTTACAAAAACTAAATCAATATTGTTTTATATGAAGGAGTAGACAGCATAATTTTACATAATTCTGAAGCAAAAAAGTCTACAACCTCAATACCTAACACAAAATTTTCACAGATTTATTTCAGTTTAAGTTTTTTGTTTTTTCAATAACACACATAAACATTATTCCTTCAAAATACAAAACATGTACATACATGTTCCTCCATTAGTAGCCTAGTTTGTGCTGAATACAGTGTAATGACACTTGTCATCAATATGTTTATGAACAACTGTAAAAAGCACAATGTCAGGGCATGCCAAAACTTCTCCAGGCCCCAAATCATTCTCAGACTCCAGAGGGTTAAAAGACCTCCGGCGGATCTCAACATAACACCGACTGTTATGTAACAGTCGGGATCATTAATATGTACGCTCCCAATATTTGCATATGCCAGCCCATGTTCAAAGCATTAGACAGGCCAGTATTAACGTCTGGAGCAGCACAGCTGAACAGACTAGGTAAGCAAGCAAAGACAATAGCAAAAAATGGCAGATGGAGCAATAATAACTGACATGATCCATGATATCATGATATTTTTAGTGATATTTGTAAATTGTCTTTCTAAATGTTTCGTTAGCATGTTACTAACGAAACATTTAAATTAAACATTTAACATTTAAACGTACTGTTAAATGTGGTTAAAGTTACCATCGTTTCTTACTGTATTCACGGAGACAAGAGAGCCGTTGCTATTTTCATTTTTAAACACTTTCAGTGTGTATAATTCATAAACACATCTTCATTCTTTATAAAACTCTCTAACAGTGTGTAATGTTAGCTTTAGCCACGTAGCACTATCAAACTCATTCAGAATCAAATGTAAACATCCAAATAAATATCATACTTACGCGATTAGATATGCTGCATGACAAACATTTTGTAAAGATCCATTTGTGGGTTATATTAGCTGTGTGAACTTTGTGCACTGTTTTATAGTTAAGAGCTTGGTGGGGCGGGGAGTGCGTGATTTAAAGGGGCAGCAGCCCTGAATCGGCTTAATGATGCCCCAAAATAGGCAGTTAAAAAATTAATTTAAAAAAAATCTATGGGGTATTTGAGCTGAAACTTCAGACACATTCAGGGGACACCTTAGACTTATATTACATCTTGTGAAAGAACGTTCTAGGGCACCTTTAATGCCACCGTGACAAACACAGAGGTACGTCAAACAATTGACCACTTCCATGTGTGTATTATGTGTCCTGTAGCAAAGTGCGGTGACAACTCCCACATGACGTTAATAGCGTGATTAAGGTGTGTACGTGTCTATAATGCACTCCAATAGTGCGACTAAAGTAGGAATACTCCACCTGTCTTAATTCGATTTGTGTTTACTTCGAGTATGACATTAGTTGGATTAAGGTAATCAAAAATAGCTGTTTACATGGTAGTTTCTTAATCGGAGTATTGTCTTAATCGTGTTAATATCGGAATATTGTTGTCCATGCAGACGTACTCGAGATATTTTTACCAAGATTGACACACTATATTGCCAAATTTATTGGAACACCCCTCCAAAACATTGAATTCAGGTGTTTCAATCACTTCCATGGCCACAGGTGTATCAAATCAAGCACCTAGGCATGCAGACTGCTTCTACAAACATTTGTGAAAGAATGGGTCACTCTCAGGAGCTCAGTGAATTCAAGCATGGTATTGCCACCTGTGCAATAAGTCCATTCGTGAAATTTCCTCACTACTAAATGAAGAGTTTGGTTCCAAAATGCAATAACTCCATTTTGATAATTTGAGTAAAAAGGTGTTCCCTTTCGAAAGGGAACTTCAACTCTGCGCTGATTGCGCTATGGGGAACGTCACTCGTGACTTGTGTTCGAAATGCCAAAAATCACAACACTCCAATCCTATTGGCCGGCGACAGCCTATGACGTCAAACAGCGCGAACCGTGACGTATAAAGGGAGCGCCTGAGGAAGCAGTCAACATCTTTTTGTCTTTTCGGAACTGTTTTGTTCGTGCCATTGTTTCACAAACTCCAGTAGGAAATTACTTTTTTTTTTGTCTGCAAACGTTCAGGAGAATGTGTTTCATCCGTGTCCCTGGTTTGACACTTGATGTACACGTTTCTGGCGTTTTCTGTCTGGTGAGGAGCGAAGCATAGATGTTGCTTGAGGGCGCCGTCTATTTGTGTTTGTCTATTATTCACTGCGAGCGTCTCTTCTGTTCGGACGCTCTGTTCTCGTTTTGACACTCTTTCCGAGGGAGGAGGTGTCTGCTGTGCCTGTCATTGTAGCCCCGTGTGCTGAGGCAATACGGCAGCTGCAATCATAGGGCTCGCAGGTGAGCTCGTTGGGAAGTCTGAGAGAATTATATTTTCTCTCAGCTTCCCGGAGCTGACGAGGGTGTATTGTTAGATGACTGTGACGTCCGTGTTTGATGTCGCCGTGTCCGACAGCGACTGCTCCTCTGGCTGCTGAGTATGTGAGCCGTGTTTTTGGGGACACACTTTTCAGCAGGCTGCAGCTGCTGTGAGTGTGCGTTAAGAAAGGAGCCGCGCACAGACGGTTCGATGAATGGTTCTTTCTCTTTCTGTCCATGAATATTGCGGCTCCATAGACTTTCCATTCTCCTGATCTCCGCGTTTGAGATCGGGAGGGCATGGAAAACCCCCTGGCCGTTCAGATTTGGATCTGAGCCAGACAGACGGGAGGAGGAAGGAAAACAAGAAATGGGTGATCGATTGTAAACACCGTTGCGTTTGTAATCGATTCCCCAGCTATTTTAAGGGCGATTTATATCTACCCTTTCCTCTTCTTCTTTCATCCACTATATATATATATATATTATCTATCTATATATATATATATATATATATATATGTATGTTATATATATATATATTTATTTCTACTTGCTCAGGTGTTTTTACAGTTAAGCTGTCGGCTGGCCTTTTTCTAAGGCTGCCTTTTGGCTTGATAGTGAAAGTGCTTTTAGGCTTAAAAGAACTTTTGATTTCTTCCTTCTTCATGCTTAAATAAGTAGGGAATATCTTTGTTCTACGAGCCGCAGGAAGGTAAGCTGGGTCCATATTTTTATGTTTATAAAAAGTGTGGACTTTGTTTCTCCTGTATAGCTTTCCTGAGCATGTAGTCAGTAAAGTTAGAAGGGGCTTTTTTGGGCAAAATAACTGTAGCATTAGGTTGGCTAGTTTTCAAAACATGCAGGCCGCTTTATGGCCGCTATTTTGTAGCCTCCTATGTTAGAGTAGCTTCTCAGCTAATACTTTAGTTTGGTTTGAGTTAGCACTCGTCGCTTCAGTTATTTGTGTACAGGATGGCTTCAGCCGCTGGCACTGTTTGCTTGCAGTGCTTCATTTTCTCCTCATACTTGAAGGTTTCAAGATGAAGCCCAAGCTTTGCTTGGCCCAGTAGGCCTTAGCTAGCGGCTAGGCTAGAGCTAGGTTAGGTGTTTGTTTGTTTACATTCCCCTGTTATTTACTATCCCCTTGTGGTCGTATAGTTCCTAGTTCTGGCCTCCTCCTGAGGGAGTTGGTGGCCGTTTTTGCCCATATTCCCCTTCATATTTATGTGAGCTTACTCTAGTGCTGCCACAGGTTAACACTCTGTTTCTGTGACTGGCCTCTGTCTATGAACGTGGTGTTTTATTGTACTCCCGGTTAGGGTTTGTGTTCACTGAGTGCATCACCTGTTGGATTGCACACTCTGGGTGAGTGTAGAGAGGCCTATTCTGGTTAGAATAGTTATTCGACTTCCCCAGTCGATCATGACCACAGCAGCTGTTTTACACTTGCTGTTAGATTGTTGGCTCTTTATTATAGCCTCTCTTTATTACAGCTTGTTTTTGGGGCGCTGTTGGTTTACGATCACTAGTTTGCTCACGCTTTTTAGCACTGCCTCAGGCTTATGCTCACGTTATTTGAGGTGTTAGGCCTTATAGGCCTTCCTTAGACTGTGATAGCATATTTATGTACATTGCCTGTTGGAATGTGTAGGCTTAAGCTCAGGTTGTGTAGCTAGTTCCCCACAGTTATCGTGTAGGGTCTAGAACTGGTTTGAGCATTGGCCCTGTTATGACCGGGCTGGCGCCACATGGTGCTTAAAAGTAGTAGGCCTTACAATCCCTTGCCTCTGTGTTGGCCCAGCTGGGTGGTTATATCTAGATTCTTTCCATGGTTGAGTCATGTCTTATGACACATGCCGCCATTGGCCACGCCCCCTCTGTACGAATAAGCCTTAGTTCAGGCTTTTCGTTGAGTTCTGTGGTGAATCGTGATTGCACTAGCTGACGCCGCATGTTCACGAGTCGTAGGCTTTCACAGGCCTCTTTGCTATCACGCTGGAGTTTGGCTTTGTACTCCTCTCGCTTAGAGAGTAAAAGGTGCTTTTACTGAGTACATTTCGAGTGCATTTGCTTCCTTAAGGATAACACTGCCACAAGCTGATGCCACGTGTCTGCTGAGGTTATAGGCCCATGGGGCCTTCTTTAGCGCGTGATGGCGTACGCTGTACTCCTCTTGCTTAAAGAGTAGAAAGGTGCTTTTACCGAGTACACTGCTCGTTGGATTGTTGGATGGGCTGTTTCGTGGGCACTCACAGCTACTTAATTACTTGTTAAATGTTTCAGGTGCTGGCCTTACGGGCCATCCCGGAATATCGCTCATGTGTTGAGTTTCTGTGGAATGCTTAGTTCATTATTAAGAACTCTAGTTATGTTGTAGGCCCTTTGTTCCGGCCTCCATGACTATGTGCCCACAGTACGGTCTGTCTGTTAGGTTGAGCTTCGTACTTCCCTTTGGGTTGACTGTGTAATTGTGCTTAGCTCCCTAAGCTGGTATTGTTGTAGACTTCTGTGAAGTCTCCCGTTCAGACTGGCCCCAGGGGTTTGTGCTCCCCTGTACCAGGGTTTTTTCTAGCGCACAGCCTCCTCAGTGCTTTATCCGCCACTGAGTTAGATCCTAGGAGGAGCAGATTTTACTCCCTCAATTTGAGGGTTTTATAGCGCTTAGCTGAGTTGCTCTCCGGGATGCCCATCTCTTAATGGCCGCTAGGTGACGCGCATTGTAACGGGTAGGCCATCGGGGCCTCC
>JAOTNS010003798.1:0-66616 GCA_028476615.1 Culter alburnus
TACGCGCTCTTGCGTCCGTCACCACTGCCAGCTCGCTAGTCCTGCTCACTTCTGAATTACACGAGTTTAAGTATGCTTAGCCTCGCCAGGCCCGCCTTGCAAATCAGCACTGCAAAAGCCTAAACCCGTGAATGGCTGAAAACCGAAACTAACTAAAGCTTAAGTGCGGGCAATAAACACAATAAAGTCTGCAAACGCGGCTGTTATTCTAAACAAGTACAATTAAAATACAATTATAGTCGAGGTAGGAAATAGGACAAACACAGATACGAATTAAATCCTTCCTAGCAGCAAACAATAAACGAAGCAACTGACCCAGAACAGATATTAAGCAAAACACTTACGCGCTCTTGCGTCCGTCACCACTGCCAGCTCGCTAGTCCTGCTCACTTCTGAATTACACGAGTTTAAGTATGCTTAGCCTCGCCAGGCCCGCCTTGCAAATCAGCACTGCAAAAGCCTAAACCCGTGAATGGCTGAAAACCGAAACTAACTAAAGCTTAAGTGCGGGCAATAACACCAATAAAGTCTGCAAACGCGGCTGTTATTCTAAACAAGTACAATTAAAATACAATTATAGTCGAGGTAGGAAATAGGACAAACACAGACGAATTAAATCCTTCCTAGCAGCAAACAATAAACGAAGCAACTGACCCAGAACAGATATTAAGCAAAACACTTACGCGCTCTTGCGTCCGTCACCACTGCCAGCTCGCTAGTCCTGCTCACTTCTGAATTACACGAGTTTAAGTATGCTTAGCCTCGCCAGGCCCGCCTTGCAAATCAGCACTGCAAAAGCCTAAACCCGTGAATGGCTGAAAACCGAAACTAACTAAAGCTTAAGTGCGGGCAATAACACCAATAAAGTCTGCAAACGCGGCTGTTATTCTAAACAAGTACAATTAAAATACAATTATAGTCGAGGTAGGAAATAGGACAAACACAGATACGAATTAAATCCTTCCTAGCAGCAAACAATAAACGAAGCAACTGACCCAGAACAGATATTAAGCAAAACACTTACGCGCTCTTGCGTCCGTCACCACTGCCAGCTCGCTAGTCCTGCTCACTTCTGAATTACACGAGTTTAAGTATGCTTAGCCTCGCCAGGCCCGCCTTGCAAATCAGCACTGCAAAAGCCTAAACCCGTGAATGGCTGAAAACCGAAACTAACTAAAGCTTAAGTGCGGGCAATAACACCAATAAAGTCTGCAAACGCGGCTGTTATTCTAAACAAGTACAATTAAAATACAATTATAGTCGAGGTAGGAAATAGGACAAACACAGATACGAATTAAATCCTTCCTAGCAGCAAACAATAAACGAAGCAACTGACCCAGAACAGATATTAAGCAAAACACTTACGCGCTCTTGCGTCCGTCACCACTGCCAGCTCGCTAGTCCTGCTCACTTCTGAATTACACGAGTTTAAGTATGCTTAGCCTCGCCAGGCCCGCCTTGCAAATCAGCACTGCAAAAGCCTAAACCCGTGAATGGCTGAAAACCGAAACTAACTAAAGCTTAAGTGCGGGCAATAACACCAATAAAGTCTGCAAACGCGGCTGTTATTCTAAACAAGTACAATTAAAATACAATTATAGTCGAGGTAGGAAATAGGACAAACAGATACGAATTAAATCCTTCCTAGCAGCAAACAATAAACGAAGCAACTGACCCAGAACAGATATTAAGCAAAACACTTACGCGCTCTTGCGTCCGTCACCACTGCCAGCTCGCTAGTCCTGCTCACTGAATTACACGAGTTTAAGTATGCTTAGCCTCGCCAGGCCCGCCTTGCAAATCAGCACTGCAAAAGCCTAAACCCGTGAATGGCTGAAAACCGAAACTAACTAAAGCTTAAGTGCGGGCAATAACACCAATAAAGTCTGCAAACGCGGCTGTTTTCTAAACAAGTACAATTAAAATACAATTATAGTCGAGGTAGGAAATAGGACAAACACAGATACGAATTAAATCCTTCCTAGCAGCAAACAATAAACGAAGCAACTGACCCAGAACAGATATTAAGCAAAACACTTACGCGCTCTTGCGTCCGTCACCACTGCCAGCGCTAGTCCTGCTCACTTCTGAATTACACGAGTTTAAGTATGCTTAGCCTCGCCAGGCCCGCCTTGCAAATCAGCACTGCAAAAGCCTAAACCCGTGAATGGCTGAAAACCGAAACTAACTAAAGCTTAAGTGCGGGCAATAACACCAATAAAGTCTGCAAACGCGGCTGTTATTCTAAACAAGTACAATTAAAATACAATTATAGTCGAGGTAGGAAATAGGACAAACACAGATACGAATTAAATCCTTCCTAGCAGCAAACAAAAAAACGAAGCAACTGACCCAGAACAGATATTAAGCAAAACACTTACGCGCTCTTGCGTCCGTCACCACTGCCAGCTCGCTAGTCCTGCTCACTTCTGAATTACACGAGTTTAAGTATGCTTAGCCTCGCCAGGCCCGCCTTGCAAATCAGCACTGCAAAAGCCTAAACCCGTGAATGGCTGAAAACCGAAACTAACTAAAGCTTAAGTGCGGGCAATAACACCAATAAAGTCTGCAAACGCGGCTGTTATTCTAAACAAGTACAATTAAAATACAATTATAGTCGAGGTAGGAAATAGGACAAACACAGATACGAATTAAATCCTTCCTAGCAGCAAACAATAAACGAAGCAACTGACCCAGAACAGATATTAAGCAAAACACTTACGCGCTCTTGCGTCCGTCACCACTGCCAGCTCGCTAGTCCTGCTCACTTCTGAATTACACGAGTTTAAGTATGCTTAGCCTCGCCAGGCCCGCCTTGCAAATCAGCACTGCAAAAGCCTAAACCCGTGAATGGCTGAAAACCGAAACTAACTAAAGCTTAAGTGCGGGCAATAACACCAATAAAGTCTGCAAACGCGGCTGTTATTCTAAACAAGTACAATTAAAATACAATTATAGTCGAGGTAGGAAATAGGACAAACACAGATACGAATTAAATCCTTCCTAGCAGCAAACAATAAACGAAGCAACTGACCCAGAACAGATATTAAGCAAAACACTTACGCGCTCTTGCGTCCGTCACCACTGCCAGCTCGCTAGTCCTGCTCACTTCTGAATTACACGAGTTTAAGTATGCTTAGCCTCGCCAGGCCCGCCTTGCAAATCAGCACTGCAAAAGCCTAAACCCGTGAATGGCTGAAAACCGAAACTAACTAAAGCTTAAGTGCGGGCAATAACACCAATAAAGTCTGCAAACGCGGCTGTTATTCTAAACAAGTACAATTAAAATACAATTATAGTCGAGGTAGGAAATAGGACAAACACAGATACGAATTAAATCCTTCCTAGCAGCAAATAATAAACGAAGCAACTGACCCAGAACAGATATTAAGCAAAACACTTACGCGCTCTTGCGTCCGTCACACCACTGCCAGCTCGCTAGTCCTTACGTAAGTAAATGTATGTGTTGTAGAACAACACTTTATGTAAAAATACACATTCTCGTGAGATCACGTTGAAGAATAACTAAACAAACCAATAATGTAAATAAGAAACTATCTCTAGAATAAGGGGTCAAATTATATTTATTAGTACTGTATTAGTGGCAGTTTAGCTTGGCTTTTAATATTGGCTTATTTTAATATTGGCTTATTCTGGTCAATAAACTCTGGTCAATAAGTGCCATAATTAATGTAGGTATACCTTTCACTTTGGGGGTAAAATTGTCTATATTATATTATTTTTTAGCAAATTATAACTGAAAATCAGCAGTAATTAAACATAATTACTAGCTTATTGTTCAGTTAACTTAATAGAATGGCACAGAAATATAATTACATCACTACACAAAAATAATATATGGCTTATTAAGTTGTAGATAATGACTAAAAGGTGTTTACTGTACATTCAGTTAATCATTAATTAATAGGTTATTTTTTGTTTATTTATAGCATAAATGTGTATCTTCCAAATGTTTAATAATTTGTAATGGCTAATATGCCCTATTATATGTTAAGTTAATCATTAATTACTATTGTGTCCATGCTTTACTAATACATAGTTGTGAACAAGTAAATAATTAATTACTAGTTTATGTATGCTTAACTAATACATAATTCAGGACCCTTAAAATGTAAAGTTACTCATTAATTACTAGTGTGGTTCATTCTTAACTAATGCTTAATTGTGAACAAGTTAATCATTAATTAAGGCTTAATAATGAATAATTCTGGACCCTTAAAATAAATTGTTACCGATTTTTTTTTTTTTTTTTTTTTTTTTTTAAGAAATTAATACTATTATTCAACAAAGATGAATTAAATTGATCAAAAGTGACAGTAAAGACATAGAAACAAAGAATCCTGAAAAAAATTGTACACAACTGTTTTCAACATTGATAACAATAATAAATGTTTCTTGAGCACTAAATCAGCATATTATAATGATTTCTGAAGGAAATGTGACACTGAAGACTGGAGTAATGATGCTGAAAATTCAGCTAAATTACATTTTAAAATATATTCAAATAGAAAACAGTTATTTTAAATTGTAATAATACAGTATTTCACAATTTTACTGTGTTTTTTGGTATTTTTAATCAAATAAATACAGCCTTGGTGAGCATAGGAGACTTCTTTTTAAAACATTAAAAATCTTACTGATCCCAAACTTTTGAATGGCACTGTACATACATATTGACCTTGCTTGTGATTGGCTGTGAGAGCACAAGATAAAAAGGTGGTGCACCATTAGATGAGTGCGCTGAATGAGTTGAGTTTCCACCATGTTGACTACGTAATTTGTACAAAAGTTCATTATTGGTAATTCTTTAGTTAATCAGCAAATAAATCCCATCAATCAAAAAGAGAATATATCATCGTATTTGTTTTTCCAGTAAATACATGACAAGTCGATCACACCATCCGTGAAAAAAAAAAAAGGTCAAACACTGGGGCAGCATGGCACTAAACAGTACGTAAAACAGGATTAATGGTCAACAAAATGACAGAAGTGTTTGAAAAATATGAAGAAAGGCTTCTGCAGTTTCTGGTGGACAACAAGAATCTGACCGACGGGGAGCAGTATTTTTGTCTGTGGTTGGTCTGAAAAACTTTGCACAGCTAAGAGATCTGATTGCACCAAGCAAGGTGAGCGAGACAGAATTCTAAGACTGAAGGCATTAAGAGACTTTTATATACTAAAAAAAGAATGTGTTAGCGGAAAGATTCACATTATGGAATCTTCGACAGCAAGCGGAAGAATCTTTTGGTGAGTACATTGCTTGCTTGAAGGAGCTGGCCTGCACCTGCGAATTTGGCACCAGCTTGTAGGACCAGCTAAGAGATCAATTTGTGTGTGGCATAATTGACAAAGAACTGTGCCAAAAACTGTTGAATGCCACAAGTGAGGACTGACATGGGCAAAAATGCTGGAAATAAAGAAATTAGAGTGTACCACCAGTGGCATGTAGTCTATGCAGAAGGGACTGCCCTCGTCGTACCTGCGGACGGATCATCTGGGCCTGCGGGGAGCGACCAGGGTTGAGGAGCAACACCGGCTGGGAGTGCTACAAATGTCTGGGAAAAGGACATGGCCCAAGCGACTCCAAGTTAAAAGAGTGCCCATATCGGGGGTGCAGAAAACCTGGCAATTTTAAACGGACTTGTTTTTACAAGTGGATTGACTCAAATTTTCAATAGTGGAGCGGAGCTGAGCTGAGGTGAAAGATGGGAGGGCTCAGTTTATGGGGTTGTGGCATTGTTATCAGATGTTGCACAGGAGCAAACTGATTTGAGACTGCACACAGTGCCAACGGACTTATCCGGATATGTTAAACCATGCAAGGTTATGGTGAAATGTAACGGGGTTTAAATGTTTTAGACTTTGGGGCCACTATATCGGTTTTTACTGGTTAAAATTTAGAAAGGTAAAATTGCAGCCATGTAATTTGAATCTGAAAAACATATAATGATCAACCGCTAAAATTGTTGGGAAAAATTAATGTCTGAGTTCAGAATGGTGCACAAGATCTACAACTAACTTTGTTAGTGTCGCGAGGCACGGGGCCAGATCTTATGGGTCGTGATTGGATCTGGGTGCTAAATTTAACACTCTGGAGTCTGAGGTATTGCCGGTGATACCACCTCGGTTTTTTTCTTACCAGTGTGAAAGAGACTCAAAATCCGTCAATGTTGCACATACAATTAAGAGTTATACACCATTTTAATCTGTGGAATATCTTCTTTTATTTGTGTACACTCAGAGTAAAAACAAAATGTTGTGCTTTTTGCAAAATAAAGAAAACTAACATGATGCGTGATCTCTCGTCTCCCTCTGAACGAAGTCCAATCTGATAGTTCTCAGAAAAAGAACTGTAACTTAGTGAATACTAATCACAAAAAAATTAGACTTTTAGATTAGAAACGGTGAGATGTCAGGTTTTAAATCGTGTAAGTCAAATCGAAAACAAATATTCTCTGTTTATGTAATCTGTATGAAAAAAGAGCCATGTCAGAAGTCCGTGATTCAGCTCATTATCCGCTAATGCGGCCACGCCCACAGAGTGAGCGCTATTCAGACGCAATACATGCATACATGCAATACATTGTCTCAATCGTCTATTTATTGTCTTCAAAAGTGTTTTGCATAGGCATAGTTAGCTATCTCTGAAAGCCTCTGTTACTTTGGTTAGTTCCTGGATTGTCACATGGCCTGTTCTTCTTTAGGAGGCATTTGTGGACTAAAGTTGCACAGAGCGCCCTCCGACTGCAAGTATGAATTGAAAACACAGTATCCAGCGCTCATAGTAATGACAATAAATATTGAATAAATATTACTCCTCTGTATAGAAAATTGACATAAACATATGAGAATCCATCAATATTTCTCCAAATGTGCATGCTTTTAAGCTAAAAGGCTATATGAAATGCCATAGAGGTAACATAATTTTTCAGACACTTTGCATCACAGAAATACATTATATTTTAAAGTATATAATAGAATACCATTATTTTAAATTGTAATAATATTTCACAGTATTGCTGTTTTTTCTGTATGTTTGATATACACTATGATGAGCTTGAGACATGATCACAGAGGGTTTTTTCACAGCCTACCTGACTGAAAAGCCTCATTAATATGCAGGTCATTACAGGTCATTATGCAATTCTTTTGTCTTCTCAGGTGTGACATGATGATTCACGCTTCCACGCATACTGTTTCTTGACAAAAAGTGTCTTACAAAATTTAAATCTCTCTATTGTTTTATATGAACGAGTAGGCCAGATAATTTTTACATCATTTTGAAGCAAAAACTCTAGTCTACAATCTCCAATACCCAGAAATCTTGTGAACACATATAATATTATTTTTTTGGCCTTATTTCAGTGACTTAAGTTTTTTGTTTTTTCAATAACCATGCATAAACGTTATTCCTTCAAAAACACAAACATGTACATACATGTTTCTCACATATTATGGTAGCCTAGTTTGTGCTGAATACAGTGTAATGACACTTTTTCAATTAATATGGTTATGAACAACTGAAAAAAAGCACAAATATCAGGGCATGTCAAAACTTCTCCAGGGCCCCAGATCAGCCTCAGACTCCAGAGGGTTAAACTGGTCCTGAGTGAATCACATAGGCATTCTGGTTGAGAAATTCTTCATGGAGCACAAAGCTGAGTTTAGTTCGCACTTAGGTACCGCAAACAGGGGTAACCGCCACTGTGAGTTTTACCTGAGGCAAAACCAAAGTTTTGCAAAGCAAGGCTGGTGCCTTACGCAGTACGGAAGGCCGTTGATAAAAAATTTAATGAACTTGAGCATCAAGGAGTGATTTCTCCAGTGTTACATGGTGAGTTGGCCATGCCCCTTGTCTGTATCCCAAAACAGGACAGCTCAGTTTGTATATGCAGCAATTATAAAGTGATGATTAATCCATGGCTAGACATAGAACTGTACCCCTAACATTCAATAAGGGATTTGACGCAAGCGTACACCAAACTGAAAGTGGATGAGGAAAGTAAGCCTTTCCTCAACGTTAAAAGCATGCACATTTGGAGAAATATTGATGGATTCTCATATGTTTGTCAATTTTCTATACAGAGGAGTAATATTTATTTAATATTCATTGTCATTACTATGAGCGCTGGATACTGTGTTTTCAATTCATACTTGCAGCCGGAGGGTGCTCTGTGCGCCTTTAGTCCACAAATTAATCTAAAGAAGAACAGGATATTCCAGGAACTAACAAAGTCTTCCAGAGGTCGCTAACCATGGCTTTAACATACAGATAAACACTTTTCAAGACAAATAAAAACACGATTGCGATGATATATGCATGTATTGCCTCAGTATTTGCGTCTGAATAGCGCTGGCTCCATGGGCATGGCCGCATTAGTGGATAATGAGCTGAATCACGGGCGTCTGACATGTGTCTCTTTTCATACAGATTACATAAACACAGAATTTTTGTTTTTGATTTGACTTACACAATTTAAAACCTGACATTTCAATGTTTCTTTAGACATAAGTCTAATTTTTTTGTGATTAGTATTCTCTAAGTTACAGTTCATTTTCTGAGAACTATCAGATTGGACTTCGTTCAAAGGGAGATGACAGATCACGCATCATGTTAGTTTTCTTTATTTTGCAAAAAGCACAACATTTTGTTTTTACGCTGAGTGTACACAAATAAAAGAAGATATTCTATAGTTTAATTGATATATTACTTATGTCTCTATGACAAAAAATGGAGTATTTTAAGTCTGTTTTGCTGCAATGTGAAAAAATCCTGCAAAACGCGCCTGCGCGTTTCCCGACTTCAGAGAGTTAATATGCTGCAGGGATTGTATGTGGACAGTCGATTACCATACGGGGTCAGTAGTGCACCGTCAATATTCCAGTGTACCATGGATATGGTATTGCAAGGATTAGAAGGTGTTTTGTTTGCTATCTTGATGATATTTTAATAATCGGAAAGACGCCAACAATTACTTGAAAAATGTATGCACTGTTTTCAAACAACTATAAGAACATGGTCTTAGACTAAACAAAGAAAAGTGTTCTTTCTTCCTTTCTTTCAGAATAGCGTAACGTATATCAAACAAAAATATATCTGAGTTGAGATCATTCCTAGCCATGCTGAATTATTATGGTAAATTCATACCAAATCTGTCAATTGAAATTAAACCACTTCACAAAGATGCTGATTGGAAGGGGACAGAAATGCATCCCCTTGTGGGGTTGGGGCAATAATTTCACACCAATTTCCAGATGGCACAGAGAAGCCCATTTTGTGTGCCTCATGCACACTAACAAAAACTGAGGTTAACTTCTCAAATTGAAAAAAAGAGGCTCTGAGTATTATTTTTGGGGTGACTAAATTTAATGACTACTGTAATGAGGAGTCGGACGTGATAGGATCCATGTGCAGCTTTATTAAACAATCGTCGTCAAACAGGCAGAAGTCAATCACCAGCAATAACAATATCCAAGACAGAGCAGAATCATAAACAGGGACAGTCAAAGGGTCAGGGCAGGTGGCAGACAAGGCAGAGTAAATCCAGATATCAGCAAACAATCAAGATGGGAATAAACAGTCCAAGGTCAAACACAAGAATACAGATCACAGGGGAAAACGCTTAGAAATGTCAGCCGGGGCAGTTATTTAACAGTGATACCAGTTATTCTTTGGGCCTACATAAGACCTTTACAGTGATGGCTCAGGACCAAGGGGGTTTTCCACAAGGGGCAACCCTTTTCACATGATCAAGGTCAAACGGCGATGCCTTCGTACCATAGTTATGTGGAAGAAGCCTTGGTTCCTGTCCCTAGGTCCAGTGTTGGGAGCTCCTTGTCACAGAATGCTAATGATGGATGCTTCCCTCACAGGTTGGGGAGCAATCCTAGATGGATAATTGGCTCAAGGTCTGTGGAGGGGCTATCATCTCACATGGCACATAAACTCTCTGGAAATGAAAACACTTCCTCCCTGACTTCAGGAGCAATAATGTTCTAGTTCGTACAGACAATACATCAGTGGCTGCCTACATCATCAGATGCTTTACAAATTGGCGCACCAGGTCCTCCTGTGGGCTCAGGGAAAGACCAGGGGAATGGAGACTTCATCCTGAGGTGGTGAAGCTCTTGTGGGAGAAGTTTGGCCATGCAGAATGGATCTGTTTTCTTCTCAAGAGACTACTTACTGTCCTCTCTAGTTCTCCCACATGCATCCAGCTCCTCTGGGGTTGGATGCCATGGTTCAGACATGGCCGAGGCTACGTTTGTACACCTTTCCCCTGATCGCTCTGTTCCTGGGAGTTCTGGAGAGTTCGCTAGGATGGGATCAGTCTAGTGCTGATAGCCCCATTCTGGCCAGGCCGAGTTTGGTTTTTGGACTTGTCCCTCCTCAACGGCTCTCCATGGGAGATTATGGTCAGGAGGGACCTTCTATCTCAGGCGAGGGGCTCAATCCTTCACCCCCGCCCAGAACTGTGGAAACTGTGGGCTTGGCCTCTGAGGGTTATCTCCATCCACGATTAAAGTGTATTTGGCGGCTATATCTGCTAACCACACTTCTTTCGGTGGTATGTCCATTGAGAGAGACCCCTTAGTAGTTCATTTCTTTCAGGCACTTTGAGGCTGAGGCCTGCAGTTCAATAGGATTTGACCACTGTTCTAGAAGGCTTTTCTGTGGCTCCCTTTGAGAATATCGAAGAAGTATCAGAAATGCTTCTGACTTTGAAAGTCCTCTTCCTCCTTGCCATTATGTCTCTCGAGAGTTGGAGACCTTCAAGCCCTTTCAGTATCTACTTTGTGTTTAGACTTTGCACCAGGTATGGTGAAAGCTTTTCTTCACCCTAGACCATGGTATATTCCTAAAGTTCCCTTTAATGTGGCTAGAACCAATACACTGCAGTCCTTCTTTCCTCCTCCCATTAGTACTTTGGATCAAGAAAATTTGAATCTGCTATGCCCTGTGAGGGCCTTAAATGCCAGATCTAGCAGTTTTTAAGGCCTTTCTGTATGTGGCAATGCTTTCTTTCCATGAAATGCGAAACATCTATGGGAAACCGTCACTCGTGACAGGTGTCCGAATGCCAAAGAATCACACCACTCCAATCCTATTGGCTGGTGACAGCCTATGACGTCATCATAGCGCGAACCCCGAAGTATAAAGGGAGCGCCTGAGGAAGCAGTCAACATCTTCTCGTCTTTCGGGACTGTTCTGTCTATGCCATTGTTTTCAACACCGGTAAGGAATTACTCTATATATGCCTTACAAACGTTCAGGAGAATGTGTTTATCCGTGTCCCAGGTTTTTGACACTTGATTTACACATTTCTGGCGTTTTTTGTTTTTTTTTCTGTCTGGAAAGGAGCGCTCTGATGGTGCTTGAGGGCGCCATCTGTGTGTTTGTCTATTGTTCACTGTGAGCGTCTCCCTATCGGGACACTCCGTTCTCTGTTGGCAATCTTCCCGAGGGAAGAGGTGTCTGTATCTGTGCCTGGTGATTCTAGCCCTGTGTGTGCTGAGGCAATACGGCAGCTGCAATCATAGGGCTCGCAGGTGAGCTCGTTGGGAAGCTTGAGAGAATTGTATTCTCTCTCGGCTTCCCCGGGGCTGACGAGGATGAGTGGCTGGATGACGGTGACGTCCGTGTTTGACATCATCGCATCCGATAGCGAGCGCTCCTCTGGCTGCTGGGGTATGTGGAGCTGCTGTGTTTTTGGGACACGCTTTTTGGCATGCTGCAGCTGCCGAGAGAGCATGTTAAGAAAGGGGCCGCATGCAGATGGCTCGTCGAACGGTTCCTTTCTGTCCATGAATGTTGCAGCTCCCATAGACTTTTCATTCCTTCCTGATCTCCGCGTTTGAGATCGGGAGGGCATGGAAAATCCCCTAGCTGTTCAGATTTGGATCCAAGCCAGACAGACGGGAGGAGGAAGAAGCAAGAGTGAGATGCGTGATCGATTGTAAACACCGTTGCGTTTGTAATCGATCCCCCAGCTATTTAAAGGGCGATTTATATCTACCCTCTCCTCTTCTTCTTTCACCTCCTATATATATAAATATATATATATATATATATAATATATATAATATATATATATATATATATTATATATAATATATATGTATATATATATATAATATATATATAATATATATATATATATATATATATATAAATATTTGTATGCATGTGTATATATATTTATCATGCTCAGATACTTCTTATGGTCAGACTATATATATGTGTGTGTGTGTATATTTTTTATATATATATATAAATATATATGTATACACACATTAGGTTGGCTAGTTTTCAAAACATGCAGGCCGCTTTATGGCCGCTATTTTGTAGCCTCCTATGTTAGAGTAGCTTTTCAGCTAATACTTTAGTTTGGTTTGAGTTAGCACTCGTCACTTCAGTTATTTGTGTGCAGGTCGACTTTATCGGCCGCCTGACATTGTTTGCTTGTAGTGCTTCATTTTCTCCTCATTTGAAGGATTCAAAATGAAGCCCAAGCTTTGCTTGGCCCAGTAGGCTTTAGCTAGCGGCTAGGCTAGAGCTAGGTTTAGGTGTTTGTTTGTTACATCACCCTTATTTTTACTATCCCTCTGAGGTTGTATAGTTCCTAGTTCTGGCCTCCTCCTGAGGGAGTTGCTGGCTGTATGCTCATTTCCCCTTCGATGTGATGTAGGTGCTATGGCTGAGGTTAACAGCTAGGGTTATAGGCTGTTATGAGCCTTCCTGGTGCTGTTTTTCCCAGGTGGTAGGCCCTTATCTTTGAGAAGATAAGTTATGCAGTGTTGCTAGGCCCCACTTCGTAGAACTTTGTCATGCTTATAATGTTTTCTCATGAGCCCCTTGAATTATATTCAGGTTTGAATATACGGTGCTAAATGCTTTTAGCTTTCATTCTCAAGGGTTCAACACAAATCTCAGATCTGTTTTGTGAAAACATTTATCCTGTTTAGATGGCATGTATTACAAAGCATTTATTTTTGTTTTGGGTTCTAAGCCTTAGCCCTACATACTTTAAAATATGTGAGCTTACTCTAGTGCTGCCACAGGTTATATCACCTGTTTCTGTGATAGCAGGCTGCGTTTAGCCTCTATCTAAGAAAGTGGTGTTTTGTTGTACTCCCCGGCTAGGGTTTGTGTTTCACTGAATGCATCACCTGTTGGATTGCACACTCAGGTTGAGTGTAGAGAGTCTTATTCTGGTTAGAATAGAAATGATCTCTGATAGCTCCCAGTCGATCATGACCACAGCATTGCGTTTTACATATACTTTTAAGATTGTTGGCTCTTTATTGGTAGCCTCTTCCTAAGTACAGCTTGTATCTCGGGTGCTGTTGGTTTACAATCGCGAGTTTGCTCACGTATCTTAGCACTGCCTCAGGCTTATGCTCATGTTTGTTTGAGGTGGTAGGCCTCGTAGGCCTCCCTTAGACCATGGTAGCATATTTATTTGTACCATGTACATTGCCTCTTGGAATGTGTAGGCTTAGCTCAGGTTGTGTAGCTAGTTACCCACAAGTAGCTTGTTGGGTCTAGAGCTGGTCCCCTTTGAGCTTGGTCCCTATTTATGACCACATGGTGCTAAAAGTAGTAGGCCCTGCCAGGCCTCCTTTTCAGTTTTCATGTTGGCACAGCTGGGTTGGTTATATTCAGGGCTTGACATTAACACACCCGCCAACCCGCCAAATGCGGGTAGATTTCAGTTGTGGCGGGTAAGACAGCCACTCCCACTAGCCACTATAATTTCAGTTTACAGCCAAATGATCGTCGAAGATCGTCGTAGCACAAAATTACAATCCAATCACACAATTCGTTATTTATGTGCAGTTAGTGAAGGAGGGATAGGCGGAATTGCACTGAATGACACACAACAGAAGCGCTCTCTCGCGTGCGCTCTCTCTCTGTTGCGCGCGCGATCAGTTCTCCTCGCGCCTGAATAGTCAAATACATGTGCACACAGATGTCTAAATGTCCATCGTGTGGAGTATCTCGCGTGAATACAGTGGGTTATGGCTTAAGTGGACGTTAACAGGTGGGTAATAACTGAATATGCGTCAGTTACGTCCATGCATTCAGCAGCCCAATTAAATAGGCCTACCTGTCTGTCATTAATGTTAATCAAACAACAAACAATGTTAAATAAATGTAGGCTAGGCTATATGTTAAATAAACCTACTGTATCTGAAAAAAAGATTATTTTTAATTTACTATTGTTTTTGTAATTTGTTTCTTTGTTCTTTTATATAGCCTAACACAAATAACTTATCAAATTTCTCATATTAGCTCATGCTCATATTGTCCACCTCTTGCCCACCTGTAGGCTACATACCAACTGATATACAATGTAGTCTTGATTTGGGTGGTCAATCTGCATTTAAAAGTTTGAAAGGGTTTTAAATCTTCTAAATCAAGTAAAATGACTCAAAATAAAGTAATTTAAGCATAACAAAGTCAACTTTAATCATATAAAATGTAATTTACCAACATTAAAATTGTGGCCAGTGAAAATGCTGAGTGGCTAGTAGCCACAGTGGCTGGTGAGCAAAAAAGTTAATGTCAAGCCCTGGTTATATTTGAGACTCATCTCTATGGTTGAGTCTTGTTTGCTGACTCACACCGCCATTGGCCACGCCCACCTCTGTAAGAGTAGGCCCTAGGTCAGGCCTCTCATAGAGTACTGTGGCGGAGTGTGTACTCCTCTTATCCAAGTATTAAGGTGTCTTATCGCGTAATTTGGCCTACTGGCTGGTTTAGTCATGAAGCTACCACTGGCTGATGCCATGTGTTCAGTTTGCATGTTGGCACAGTTTTGTGTTGGTTTCTATGTGACTCATCACCATGGATGGGTCGTGATTGCCACTAGCTGACGCCACGTGTTTCCAGGGTGTTTCCCTTATGGGCCACACTGGAATACCACCATGCGATTTGAGTTTCTGGTGTAATATTTAGTTCCTCAAGTCACCTTTATTTATATAGCGCTTTTTACAATGTAGATTGTGTTAAAGCAGCTTTACATTGATAACACTACATTATTTTGGCTGCACAGCAGCTCTTAAAGAATAGTGTCAATGCAGGCAGATCAAAGCACTGTTGAATATCAAATGTCAAGTCAAATGTCAAGTGTCCCAACTAAGCAAGCCAAAAGGCGACAGCGGCAAGGAAAAACAACTCAAACCCACGTTCCTCTTCTATAACTTTAGTTATGTTGAAGGCCCCTTTTTCCGGCCTCCATGACTATGTGCCTACAGTATGGTCTATCTGTTAGGTTGAGCTTCGTACTTCCCTTTGGGTTGAGCTCGCTAAGCTGGTCATTGGTTGTAGACTTCTATGAAGTCTCCCATTGAGACCAGCCCCAGGCTGGTTTGTGCTCCCCTGTACCAGGGTTTTTCTAGCGCACAGCCTCCTCAGTGCATTAGTCAGACACTGAGTAGATCCTAGGATGAGCGGATTATACTCCCCTCAATACGAGGGTTTATAGCACTAAGCTGAGTTCTACTCTCCGGGATGCCCATGCTCATTCGCAGTCGCTCTTACTTGCTCTCTTCTCTGAAGAATGCGTTATGGAGATTCTGTGTAACAGACAGGGTTGGCCCAGACTAAGTTTGGCCTTCGCCAAATTAGTACGGCTTCCCTGGTGGCGCTGAGGGTGACTTTGTTCCCCTCTAGTGACTGGCCGGGGTTCCTTTTGGTTTCCTGGAATAATCCATGAATAATCCTGTGATTCACACCTGAGAAGACAAAAGATTTGCATAATGACCTCTAATGATCTGCATATTAATGAGCTCTTTCAGTCAGGTACGCTGTGAAAAAACCCTACACTGTGATCATGCTAATAACAGGATTAATGTCCACTCTTGAAAAAAAAAAATCTCATGCATGCACGTATTATTGCACATCATGTGAAGAAAATTTTGTATAGGCCTATGTTAAATTACAGTACTGGTCAAAAGATTGGACACATGTTTTTTTAAAAGAAGTCTGAAGTCTCTAACCAAATAATGGTTTTCTATTTTAATATACTTTAAAATATAATGTATTTCTGTGATGCAAAGCATCTGAACATTCCTACCTCTATGGCATTTCATGTAGGCTAATATATTGTTATATTATATAGCCTAAATCAGGGGTGGGCAAACTCGGTCCTGGAGGGCCGCTGTCCCTGCAGAGTTTAGCTGCAACCCTGATAAAACTCACCTGTGTGTAATCCTGAAGACCTTGATTAGCTGGTTTCAGGTGTGTTTGATTAGGGTTGGAGCAAAACTCTGCAGGGACAGCGGCCTTCCAGGACCGAGTTTGCCCAGCCCTGGCCTAAATGTTAATGTGCAGTTGACAAACTATGCATCATTAAAAAGATCTAAGACTCAAGCTTCACATTTTGACTCTTAAAATCTTATATTGACCGTAATTTCTTTTCTTAATATGCTTAAAAGCATGCACATTTGGAGAAATATTGATGGATTCTCATATGTTTATGTCAATTTTCTATACAGAGGAGTAATATTTATTCAATATTTATTGTCATCACTATGAGCGCTGGATACTGTGTTTTCAGTTCATACTTGCAGCCGGAGGGCGCTCTGTGCACCTTTAGTCCAAAAATTACTCTAAAGAAGAACAGGCCATGTGACATTCCAGGAACTAGCAGAGGCTTCCAGAGATCACTATAATATGCAGATAAACACTTTTGAAGACAATAAATACACGATTGAGATGATGTGTACATGTATTGCCTCAGAATTTGTGTCTGAATAGCGCTCGCTCCGTGGACGTGGCCGCATTAGCGGATAATGAACTGAATCACGGGCGTCTGACATGTGTCTCTTTTCATACAGATTACATAAACAGAAAATTTTTGTTTTCGATTTGACTTACACAATTTGAAACCTGACATTTCAACGTTTCTTTAGACACAAGTCTAATTTTTTGTGATTAGTATTCACTAAGTTACCCTTCATTTTCTGAGAACTATCAGATTGGACTTCGTTCAGAGGGAGACGACAGATCACGCATCATGTTTGTTTTCTTTATTTTACAAAAAAGCACAACATTTTGTTTTTACTCTGATTGTGCACAAATAAAAGAAGATATTTCACAGATTAAAATGGTTTATAACTCTTAATTGTATGTGCAACATTGACGGAGTATTTTGAGTCTCTTTCACACTGGTAAGAAAAAAACCGAGGTGGTATCGCCGCCGATGCCTCAAACTCCAGAGTGTTAAACTGTCTGTTTCCCGAACAATGTTAGGAAGATTGCTCTAGAGTTTAGGTTCCAAACAGGAGAAGGATCTACCGCCTTGAACTGGCCTGAATTCTAAGATTGCAATAGACGTGAAGGATTATAATGCGTTAAGAGCTCGCTCAGGTACTGGGGAGCTAAACCATTTGGTGCTTAGTGCTAACTGTTCTGCATTTGTCATTGAGAGCATATGTTGTAGTTTAGATATATTTTTAAGATAAAAGAATAAGGTTTTACAGATGCTAGAAATGTGGCTTTCAAATGAAAGATTGGTATCAAAGAGCACACCCAGGTTCCTATCTGACGACGAAGACTTAACAGAGCAGCCATCAAGTGTTAGACAGTATTCTAGGTTATTATGTGCAGAAGTTTTTGGTCCAATATAGAATATCTGTTTTTTCTGAATTTAGTAGTAGGAAATTATCGGTCATCCAAGTTTTTATATCAGCTGTGCATTCCGTTAATTTTGTGAATTGTTAAGTTTCGTCAGGGCACAAAGAAATATAGAGCTGAGTATCGTATGTGTAACAGTGAAAACTAACGGCATGCTTCCTAATGATATCTCCTGAGTGAAAAGCAATGGTCCAAGTACTAAGCCTTGCGGTACTCCATATTGAACTTGTGATCGATATTACATCTCTTCATTTACTATTACAAACTGATAACGGTCAGATAAGTATGATTTGTACTAGTGTTGTCAAAAGTACCGGTACTTCGGTACCAAGTCGGTACTGAAATTTTGAAAATGTGACGATACCAGCATTTCTGTAGTACCGGTAGTACCGAGAATCCGGGTATATTCGGTACCCACTGATAGGACTGTGGCAGTATTTACGTGAATATGACACGAGTGAAGCACAAAGCTGTGTTTACAGAAGAAATAATAGGTTAGAAATTAAATGTGACATTGCAGCCATGGAAACATTGGTTCATGCCAAATGAGAGAGGTAGCCTACGCGAGTCCATACATTTAAGCTTCGTATTCTGTTTTCCGAATCGCGATCTGGTCACCCGATTATCAGAGAATTTAACAATATTCCATTAGTTATTCCACTGAACATGAAATCTTTGTTTCTTTTCCCAAATCTTCACTCATGCAGGGGATTATAAACGTTTCTCGTTCGCATTTAGGCCTATTATAGGCTATTCGCATTCTTTACTGTGGTAAAGTAGAAAAACACTGTAGGAAAGAAACCTTTTTGCTTGCACGTCAAATTTCTATTTAACACAATTTGCGCTTGTTATTAGACTTTATAAGGCGCGTCAAGTTTATTTGTATAGCGCGATTCACACACGCTGGTGATTTTTACTTTCGCTTTATCTGGCAGCGCAAAATCAAACACAGCCTGAATGTCTGAAGATAAAACTCGCTCTTCAGACCTTTTACAACAAGTGTCAGTTGCTTGTAACATCAGGAGATAACATGAAGATATTATTAAAGAGAAATGGTCTCTTTCCTGCTCATGTCCCTATCCCTCTCAAAGCGTAGAGCGGTAGGTTATATCAAAGACTATAATAACGGGACTTTGGCTATGACGCATCTTTGTGTGGAAATAAAAAAACGAATGCTTTTGAAATAATATTTAGCTTTGTTATTATTTAGGTTACCATTATTTTCCTATATTTATTTCAAGTTTACAGGCTGTAGTGTGTTGTTTCACTGACGAAATAGCTAAAATAAACACGCACGTCTGTTACCCCTGTTGAAAAAACGAGCATATGCTGGTATGGTAGGTTTTGAAGCTGGTATGGTGGTTTGAGCTGGTTTATGCTGGTCCAGGACCTGCTTAGGACTAGCATGGACCAGCACTTGACCAGCATACAGCTTCAAAACCTACCTTACCAGCATATGCTGTTTTTTTCAACAGTACAAAATGGATTTTGAGCATTTATTTATTAATTTTTTTTTTATATTTCAAAATTTATTTCATTGAGGGTAGCATATATATATATATATATATATATATATATATATATATATATAAATATATATATATATATACACACACACACACACACACACACCACACTCCAAATCATATTTAATGTTTTTAAAATAGGCTATATAAAATAGTTAAATAGTTCCAATAGATTTTGCTGTGGTACCGAAATTGGTACCGAGAACCGTAAAATTTTCATGGTATTGGTACCGACTACTGGAATTTTGGTACCGTGACAACACTAATTTGTACTATTTGAGTCTATTTAAATGAATGCTGTGATCGATCATGTCAAATGCAGCACTAAGATCCAGTAACACTAATAGAGAGATACAACCCCGATCTGATGATAATAGCAAATTATTTATTACTCTAATGAGAGCAGTCTCAGTACTATGGAACGGTTTAAATCTTGACTGGATATCCTCACAGATACCATTTCTTTCTAAAAAGGAAAATAGTTATGATGATACTACCTTTTCTAGTATTTTTGACAGAAAAGGTAGATTCAAGATCGGCCTGTAATTGACTAATTCTCTAGGATCAAGTTGTGTTTTTTTAATAAGAGATTTAATAATGGCCAGCTTAAAAGTTTTCGGTACGTATGCTAGTGATAAGGATGAATTAATGATATTAAGAAGAGGATCTATGACTTCTGGAAGCATCTCTTTCAATAGCTTAGTCAGTATAGGGTCTAACCTACATGTTGTTGATTTTGATGATTTAACAAGTTTAGACAATTCTTCCTCTCTTATAGCAGCGAATGAATTGAATTTTTCCTCAGGGACACTACAATGCACTGTGTGATGTGATACTGTTATAGGCGGTTACATGGTTATAATTTTCTCTCTAATATTATCAGTCTTGCAAGTAAAGAAGTTCATAAAGCCATTACTGCTGTGCTGTTTGGAAACATCAGAAGTTGAAGGTTTATTTCTTGTTGTGTTTATTTTCTTCTAAAAGATTTGAAAATTAAGCAGATCTAGCCGTTTTTAAGGCCTTTCTGTACTCAATCTTTAGCTCTCTCCACGAAATGCGAAGAACCTCTGGTTTTGTTTTCTTCCAGCTGCACTCTATTTTTCTGGCTGCTCTCTTAAGGGCCCGAGTGTGCTCGTTGTACCATGGCGTTGGACTAATTTCCTTAATCTTTTTTAAGCGCAAAGGAGCGACTGCATCTAATGTGCTGGAAAAGAGAGAGTCAATAGTTTCTGTTGCAACGGTGAGTTCTTCTAAGCTGTCTGGTATGCTAAGGCGATGAAACTGATCCAGAAGATTATTTATAAAGCAATCTTTAGTGGTAGAAGTTATAGTTCTACCATATTTGTGGCAGGGAGGCAGTTTAGCAGCCTTGGCTAAATGTAGTATACACAAGACTAGATAATGATCTGAGATGTCATAGCTCTGCTGCAGAACTTCAACGGCATCAATATCTATTCCATGTGACAATATTAGATGTAAAGTATGACTACGACAATGAGTGGGTCCTGACACGTGTTGTCTAACTCCAATAGAGTTTAGAATGTCTGTAAATGCCAATCCCAATGCGTCTTTTTCATCATCTATATGGATATTAAAATCACCAACAATTAGGACTTTATCCGCAGCCAGTACTAACTCTGATAGAAAATCAGCAAATTCTTTGATAAAGTCTGTATGGTGCCCTGGTGGCCTGTATACAATAGCCAGCACAAATTTCAAATTCAAATTCAAATTTTATTTGTCACATACACATACAGGACACATGGCTTTTTGCAAACCAAAAAATAAATATAAATATGAGTAAAAAATAAATTGCAATAAATTAAAGGGGTTGTATGTAAGACTTTTACTTTAATAAAGCATAAAAATACCCTAATATGTTTGCAGATATTTAGGAAACATGCTAAGTTCACCTACTTGTTTCTCAGAAAAACAATGCTACAGCCAGATATTCTACTTTGAAAATGTGCGTTCCGTGTCTAAATGTCTGTTTTTGTTTTGATCTGTGCAAAACCTCGTGTTCCAGTTTATCCAATAGTATTTCAACATCACAGGTTGCCAGTTGGCGGAAAACACCGCGTATTGCAGCCATGGAAACCAGCAAACAAACTGGGTCAGAGAATCAGGCAATAACGTCAGCTGCGCGTTCCTGCTCTCTTCTGTGTCACGGTGAAATGACACACACCCGCGCAGGCGCCTCCTCCTCTCTCTCGTCTCATTCGCTCCGGTTAAGTAGTGCTTGTACTGCGCATAATTTTAGTCATTCCCGCAGGTTTCACGGTCACACCAAAAGCACGCGCACCACTGATCTATATTAGTGAAGCGAACAAGCCACGCTCGGTCTCAAACAGAGACAGAAATCAAACACAAGTACCAAAATAAGTGCCTTCCTGCGCTTAAACTGTTAAATACATACAAAAGTATGTCAAAACCAGCAGCACGGGCAATCTTGGCGAGTATACAGATAAACACAGTCAATTTTTAATCGTTAAATAGCTGAGAAAGTGAACCCATGTCGTGTGTAACAGTATTGGGTCCGTTGAACACCGTTCATAAACTCTTAAAGGGACAGCAGTCCAATATTCCTGCTGCTGTCTGTCATGTTAATCAAAGAACAAAAGACAAAGAAAAAAAAAAAAAATCAATTTCAGCTCTTGACTGAATGTGTTTTATAACTTTAATGGTAAGAATTATTTGCAATAAAGACTACAGAAATTAAGGTAACCAATGCACAATTTTACATTTTACTTTAATTTCTGTAGTATTTCTTACCTGAATAAAAACCCAGTTAACCCGAAAAAAACGTTTCATAGCTCTCTTTATTTTCTCTCTTTAAATAAAACCCAGTTAACCCGAAAAAAGTTTCATAGCTCTCTTATTCTATTGCATTTATTTGAGCTGTTTATTTTATTACTGACTTTTACTTGTTTTTTTTTTTTTAATGAAAATAACACTCGGCATTGAAGAAAAGTAGATTTTTGTTTGTATATGTTGTCAATTATAGTTCTTAGAAAGAAAATCGGAATCGGCAAAAATCAGTATTGGCTGATCACACTAACAAAATTGGAAATTCCAAAAAAAGCCTCTGAATCCATTTAAATATCTCTATGAACAACAGCATATCAAAACAGATCAATCAGCTTACAGTGTTTAAGTCTCCTCAGCTTTCATTGTCAATTGCGCTCCCTATTGTTGCTGGCAACCATATGCTGTAAAAGCTGGCAACCCGCATCTTTGAACGAGGGGGCGGGCCAAACAATATTTTGAATTTGGACTGCAGTACCTATTTGAACACTGGGTGTCATTCCTACAGAGAGCCCCTTTAACAATTTAATGATTATCCTTAAAGTGTCCATGTGCAATATGATGTATATAAAGTGACACTGTGTTATGCCAATCCGGAGTTAAAGTGGCAGTCCAGAGTTAAAAAAGTCAAAGTTTAAGTAGCAAGTAAAAGTAAAAGTTATGCAGATGAGCTATAACCAGTACTAGATCCTGGATATTTTTCCTGATTCAAAGTCCAAATGGCCTGCGGGAAGAAGCTTCGCCTCATTCTCTCTGTTTTTGCTTCCAAGGATCAGAAGCGTTTTCCTGAACGCAACAGAGAGAAGAGTCTGTTGTTAGGATGGCTAATGTCTTTTTCAATCTTCCTGGCCCTGGACCGGCACCGCGTGCTGTAAATATCCTGCATGTCAGGGAGCTATTCAGCTGACCGTACCACCCTCTGGAGGGCTCGTCTGTCCTGCATGGTGCTGTTCCCAAACCAGGAGGTGATGCTACCCATCAGAACGCTCTCAATGGTGCAGGTGTAAAAAGTCTTAAGCACCTGAGAAGGTAGTTTGAAGTTCCTTAAGCATCTCAGATGATACAGACGCTGCCGGGCCTTCTTCACCAGGGTGTTGATGTGATAGGACTAAGACAGGTCCTGTGTAATATGAACGCCTAGGTACCGAAAACTGTCCACTCTCTCCACTGGGGTCCCGTCCCCGCCACAGGCTCCTAGCGCTACTGTGTTGTAACTCTAGTTTCCTCCCGTAGCGCCGCTTTGCTTCCTTCACCGCTCTGCGCACACTGTAAGACGCAGCCTTGTACTCCTCCATGTCCCCACTAGCAAGCCCCGTGTTGTAGGCAGCGGAGCGGGATCTCAAGGCATCGCGGATGGTTTTATCCACCCACGGCTTCTAGTTGGGAAATGTTCTGATGGTGATTTTCTGCACCGTATCATCCATTAGTTTCCCGATAAATCCCACAACCGCTTCTGTAAACATATTGACGTCATCAGAGCTATGCCTGAACATGTCCCAGTCTGCGTCATCTAAAGCATCCTGCAGAGCGGCCACCGATTGGTTAGTCCAGCACGTAACCTCCCTTTGAACCGGGGCTTCCTGTTTTAGCCTCTGTTTGTATACAGGCATGAGGAAGATAGCGGCATGGTCCGATTTCTCAAACGGTGGACGTGATTGTGCCTTGTAACTGTTCTTAAATGGTGAGTAACAGTGGTCCAGTATCCTCTGGCCCCTGGTGGGGCAAGTGATGTGCTGCTGAAAGTTCGGTAGTGCGCGCTTGAGATTGGCACTATTAAAGTCCCCCACCACAATGAGCGCAGCATCCCGATGCTGTGTTTGATGTAGCATTAATGACTCATGTAAATCCCATACTGCAGTGTCTGTATCCGCTTGAGGTGGAATATAAATGGCACTGACTATGACCGAGCTGAATTCCCGAGGTAGATAGAAGGGCAGACATTTTATGGTCAATAGTTCCAGATTTGGTGTGCAGGAGTGTAGAAGAGGAACAATACTTGCGCTGTCACACCAGCGACTGTTCACCATCAGACACACTCCACCTCCCCTTTACTTCCCCGACTCCAGTGTTCTGTCCATGCGGTAAACTGAGAAAAACTCGGCCGGCTGGATAGCGTGGTCCGGTACCGCTGGGTTCAGCCATGTCTCGGTGAAGCAGAGAAGGTTGCAATCCTGAATGTCCCTCTGGAACTTGACCCTTGCCCTGAGGTCGTCAAGCTTATTTTCCAGAGACTGGACGTTGGCTAACAGGATACTAGGTAAGGGAGCTCGGTGTGCGCGTACCCTCAGCCTATTCCTCACACCAGCTTGTCTCCCTCGCGGACGCCGATACAAGTCGCGTCCTTTGTTCCTTCTTAGGATTCTGCTCGGCCAGCGTGGGTCCGGGTTTAAAAAAGGCAAAAAGTGAGTAGATTGTACTTTAATAGATATAAGAGTGGCTCTATCATATCTAATGATGACCATGTTGTTTAAATGGGATTTGTCACTTACATTACATAATGTTACATAAAGCACCATCACTTCAAAGGAATTATATTTGAAAGACTTTTGAGTAATACTAAAGATATTACTATAAATTACAGCAACACCTCCCCCTTTGCCTTTCCGATGCAGTTTGTGTTGATAATAGTAACCTTGAGGGGTAGACTCATTTAAAGTAATGTAATCGTCTTGTCTGTGATAATATCATTTACAATACGTGCTTTTGAAGAAAGGGATCAAATATTCAGCAACCCAATCTTTATAATTTGTTCATCAGTATTATATCTGTTTTTTATTTGTTGAACATCAATTAAATCTTTACCCTTAAATGGGTTTCGGAGTTTTTTGTATTTACTAATTCGGGGTACAGACACAGTCTCTATGTGATGATATCTAGGTGAAAGAGTTTCTGTATGTTAGGATTTATCTGACTTCTGTGACGCGAGACAGCTAGCAGACGGTCGGTTTAGCCGGTCTGTCTGCTTCCTGATCTGGGCCCCAGTTTGTCATGTTTCAGCTCTAAGACTATGTGCCATACTACTAGAGAGAAGAGCGGCACCATCCCAGGAGGGATGAATACCATCTCTTTTCAACAGGTCAGGTCTGCCCCAAAAACTTTTTTGTTTTTGTCAATTTTTGGCAATTGTCTATAAACCCTATATCATTCTGCAGACACCACTAAGACAGCCAGCCATTGAGTGATGATAGTCTGCTAAGTATCTCATCACTCCGATGAACAGGAAGAGGGCCAGAGCAAATTAAACTGTCTGATACTGTACTTGTGATTTCACACACCCCTTTAATGGTAATTTTTGTGATCTTTGACTGGTGAAGTCGAACATCATTAGTGCCGACGTGAATAATAATCTTAGAGTATTTACGATTAGCATTATTTGCTTTGATGTCAGGCGCTCTGGCTCCCAGCAAACATGTGTCCTGGTGACTGGTGTCTCTATTTTCACGTTCTGTGTAATAGAATCGCCAATAACTGGAGCACTTTCAACAGGATTCTCAGTGGGTGCATCACTGGGGAGTGGGGAGAACCTGTTTGATGTTCTAATCGGAATGGAAGAGCTGTGTTTTTCCCCATGACTAGGCTGTCTCATGGTCACCCAATTGCCCTGCTGTGCAGGCTCTACAGCCGGAACCGAACAATGTACAGAGTTCACTAAGCTAGTCGCATCCAAAATAGTATCTAAAGCCCTTACATTCTTGCTATCCTTAATTTAAGTTTGGATGCGTGTCTCTAATTATGAGATTTTCTCTGTCAGCCTGACTATTTCCCTATATTTATGACATGTAAATCCCTCGTCGCTGACAGATGCTAAGCATGTGACAGGCAGAGCAAGTAACAATAGGAGAGGATGACATGATGAACTCGTGTGATTTGATGAACGCGACAACACATTGAAAAAGGAGCGCAAGAGACTGATGACAAGTTAACGGGCTAGCAAAATGCTAACGCTTGTCATAGCGATTTAGATTAAAAGATTAAAAGCTAGGGACATCAGATTAATGCGATAGGCAATATTAGATATATGGTAATGATAATATAAAAAAACAAGGAATGATAGTAAGAGATTCAAAGAGATTCAATCTCAATCTTCAATCTTACAATTGCTTTTTTGCTCTCCTTAGTATAGAAATTTGCACTCTATTGCAGGTGACTGGAATATGAGTGATCCCTTGACAACCACACTGCAAAGTGTGAATGAAAGTGAGTATGCCGGCCCTATTTATACCCTTATGTCGGCATGCAAATCTCACTGGCTAAAGTCCATTGACTCGTTTTTGTACCACTTGGAAGTGATTGGACTCCCGGGCAAGACCCCATTATGTCAGTATCAATGTAACATTGACTGTGACTGACTGAATGGGAACCCTGACATTTTGATGTTATGCAAAAAACATTTTCATTCCGTTACACTCTTGTAAGGACCACCTGTCGGCCCAAAAACGGATTCCGACAGCCTGGGCGAAGGTATAATGCGTTTATGTCTTTTCAGCGCCCCTGTGAAGTTTACTTTAATTTTTAGAATTTAGTTTCAATTTTACTTTAGCTGCTTGCATACTCTGACTCCAGTTTCAAAAGATTATTACTCCTAGATCGTGTTTTAATTAGGAATTCTGGGTATCCCGTACTTTCAATTATTTGTTCATTATGGACCCGATGCCACACAGAGATATACGTGCCCTGGGATTGCGGTTATCTCATGGACACAGACTCGTCAGCCTGATTTTCATCAGAGGTTTCAGAAATCATAAATACATAACATCATAGATATGTGAGGAGAGTTTGGGCAAGGCAGTGTTCTATTTCTTTCTTGAGATCTTCTCTTCAGATGAGTTTTATTACTTTATTGCAGGGTGTTTGATCTCAGTTTTTGTCTTAGCAGGAAAGTCTTACACTCTTGAGCTTGTCTAACTTTTTTTTTTTTTTTACTTATATTAATTCTGAAACTAGGTTAAGAACATTAATGATATTGCAATACCTTTATGTTGCTTCTGTTCTGTTTACCCTAAGGGTAACTGTATGCTTATTCTTAATCATCTTTGATAATAGAACTAACAGAACTAGGGATGGGGGAAAAAACGATGCATTGATGCATCACAATTCTCTCTCTAATGATCATATATGCATCTGTATGCAACTCCATGTAAGTGGTTAAATTTACACTGAACAAAATTATAAACGCAACACTTTTGTTTGTGCCCCCATTTTTCATGTGCTGAACTCAAAGATCTAAGACTTTTTCTATGTACACAAAAGGCCTATTTCTCTCAAATATTGTTCACAAATCTGCCTAAATCTGTTTTAGTGAGCACTTCTCCTTTGCCGAGATAATCCATCTACCTCACAGGTGTGGCATATCAAGATGCTGATTAGACAGCATGATTATTGCACAGGTGTGCCTTAGGCTGGCCGTAGTAGTAAAAGGCCACTCTAAAATGTGCAGTTTTATCAAACAGCACAATGCCACAGATGTTGCAAGTTTTAAGGGAGCGTGCAATTGGCATGCTGACTGCAGGAATGTCCACCAGAGCTGTTGCCCGTGAATTGAATGTTCATTTATCTACCATAAGCCGTCTCCAAAGGCATTTCAGAGAATCTGGCAGTACATCCAACCGGCCTCACAACCGCAGACCACGTGTAACCACACCAACCCAGGACCTCCACATCCAGCATCTTCACCTCCAAGATCATCTGAGACCAGCTACCTGGACAGCTGCTGCAACAATCGTTTTGCATAACCAAAGAATTTCTGCACAAACTGTCAGAAACTGTCTCAGGGAAGCTCATCTGCATGCTCGTCGTCCTCATCAGGGTCTCGACCTGACTGCAGTTCGTTGTCATAACCAATTTGAGTGGGTAAATGCTCACATTCAATGGCGTCTGGCACTTTGGAGAGGTGTTCTCTTCATGGATAAATCCCGGTTTTCACTGTACATTGCAGATGGCAGACGGCGTGTATGGCGTCGTGTGGGTGAGCGGTTTGCTGATGTCAACGTTGTGGATCGAGTGGCCCATGGTGGCGGTGGGGTTATGGTATGGGCAGGCGTATGTTATGGACAACGAACACAGGTGCATTTTATTGATGACATTTTGAATGCACAGAATACCGTGACAAGATCCTGAGGCCCATTGTTGTGCCATTCATCCACAACCATCACTTCATGTTGCAGCATGATAATGCACAGCCATACACAATTCCTGGAAGCTGAAAACATCCCAGTTCTTGCATGGCCAGCATACTCACCGGACATGTCACCCATTGAGCATGTTTGGGATGCTCTGGATCGGCGTATACGACAGCGTGTTCCAGCTCCTGCCAATATCCAGCAACTTCGCACAGCCATTGAAGAGGAGTGGACCAACATTCCACAGGCCACAATCAACAACCTGATCAACTCTATGCGAAGGAGATGTGTCGCACTACATGAGGCAAATGATGGTCACACCAGATACTGACTGGTTTTTGGACCCCCCCGGAACCCCCCGGACCCCCCCAATACAGTAAAACTGCACATTTTAGAGTGGCCTTTTATTGTGGCCAGCCTAAAGCACACCTGTGTAATAATCATGCTGTCTAATCAGCATCTTGATATGCCACACATGTGAGGTGGATCGATTATCTCGGCAAAGGAGAAGTGCTCACTAACACAGATTTAGGCAGATTTGTGAACAATATTTGAGAGAAATAGGCCTTTTGTGTACATAGAAAAAGTCTTAGATCTTTGAGTTCAGCTCATGAAAAATGGGGGCAAAAACAAAAGTGGTGAGTTTATAATTTTGTTTAGTGTACTTGCATCTCAAAATGGATTTATGACAAAATTAATGTAAACAAAGCCAGAATATCTTAAAGGGGACATCGGATGCCAATTTTCCACAAGGTAGCATGATTCTTTAGGGTCTTCATAAAAAGTCTATGACATACTTTGATTAAAATTTCTTAATGGTTGTGTAAAAAAAACACACTTTTTACATTGTCAAACACAGCTTTGTTCACAGCGAGCCATTTCGGTGCATGTCCCTTTAAATGATAATGAGCTACTGTTCACCCCACCCCTATCGTCAGTGAGCAGGCTGTAAACACTATTTGGCAGGTATTGCATTGAACTCAACATTCTTATTTATGCAGTTATAAATGCTCAAAAACGATTAAAATACATTTGAAAATTACTTGTTAGTCATTAACTAACACTTTTATAAACCTTATTGTAGTGTTACCATGCTATCTTTACATAAAATGTACACAGTTTGTAATAAGACAATCACCTTAATGCTTTGTTCATTATAAACGTGCAGTTATGAATTACAGTGAGAGGTTCTAAATAGAAATGACCCTCTTGTGTGCATGAGGCGCCGGTGTAGTGAACAGCACATTCCAGGGCCCAGTTTATGGCTGGGCCCCTCTCTGTCCATAACAGCGGACAAAGGTTTGCTACATTTTGATTGGATCTTGGTGGACTAACACAAACAAACTGTCCAACGCCATCAGATACAGATGTAAGGACGACATCCAGACACCTCTTAGAGGGCAAGAAGAAGTAAGCGTACCAATCCCTATTTTACTTTGTGTCCTTGGATGGACAAAGTAAAAATCACTACACCGGCACGATCAAACAGCAGTCTTTGCAAGGGACTTGCCTCATCTTCATTCAGAGTTTGTTGTCGTTTGTTGGAAAATCATACCACACTGCTCAGACATTCCCCGACCCGACAAATGCCGATTAAACATGTTCAGTCGGGTGAAAACAAACTCCAACCAGTGGCAACAGACACCAACAGGGGTATCACACTAGGCTTTGTCCTGATCCAACAAACTCCAACAGACGTGTTTGTTGCCTTTTATCTGTGCAGTGTGAACTGGCCTTTAACTTTAGCTGCATTCATCATTGAACTTGCTAACTAGCACATTATTAGGAGAGGTGATTTGCAAAGATTAATAAAAAAAACCTATAACGTTACTCAGGGATGGGCAGTATTTATGATACATGTATTTCAAATACGTATTTCAAATACAAAATAGTATTTTGTAATTTGTATTTGATAGGGTTGATGAAAATGGCTTTGTATTTTGTATCAAAATACTTTAGTGTTTTGTATTTTTGTATTTTTAAAATACTGTAAAATACTTTATAAGAAGTCTCCATGATGACATCATAAAATTGCGGCCTCTGATTGGTGCCTACTCTATAGTTTGCAGAGACTTGTTGAGATCAGAACAGAAAACTGATCCATATGGAAGCAGGTGGTCAAGAAACGTGCAAGCTGCCAGCTTTCCATCAATTTTTTTAGCATGAATTGCTATAATTTTTAAGAGTTCATGTTAAGTTTTGGTGTTCATTTTGGTAGCCTAGGCTAAATAGTTTATCAATTTACATAATGTTCTTGAAAACTATTATACTGAGCAGCAGCCCCATATATTTATGATTAACAATCAAATGATTAATTGGTTAAAAAGTTGCTATGAATACAGGTGCCTTCAGTTGTCTTCTTATGATTGACTTGTTGTCAATGAGTCAGTGTTGCTGATGCAAAGTAGGCCCTTCATTACCAAACACCAAGTAACTAAATTAGGATACAATTATGAGTCACTTACAAACATTAAACTGTTGGTTACTTTAAAACTAACCTTCATCTGGGAGATCACAGGGATATGTGAATATTTGATCTGTTAAAGCCACAGTATGTACATTTTCGCCTCTAAAGATTGCTAATTCAAAACAAAGGCGAAGCTCGATGACACTTTGATTTCACGGAATCATGAGATGTGTTGTCTTCACGTCTACAGCCGGTGGAAAAGAATCAGGACAGGACTCAGGCAGAAATCATGTTCATGGAGAGATTATTAAGTTACTGTAGTCAGTCAAGTCAAGTCAAATTTATTTATATAGCGCTTTTACAATTGGTAATTGTTTCAAAGCAGCTTTACATATTAGAAGCACAGAAAAAAGGGAAGTGATTAAAAATAAGCTGTACAAACAAGCGTGGTAATATGTAACATATACAAGATGGTGCTACATTAAGCCAATGTCGGCTGACTCCCAGGGGTGGAAAAAACCCCCTAGGAGAAAAACCCAGCGTGCTAACACTGGGAAAAAAGTCCTAGGGGGGAAAAAACCCCTTGGAAGATATATATATATATGTAAATGGATATGGAGATCAAAATCTGAATTATACATTTTTATAGAGATTAAAAAAGATTATAAATAAATATATGTAAGCGGATACGGGGATTAAAAATCTGAATTATAGATGCAGCCAGAACTGGATCTGTAGGCCCATTGTCTCCTGGGCTACGTTGTAGTCAGGTCCAGACACAGGTTCTCCATCTGATCTGGATACGGCCTGGATCCAGCACCCGGCAAACCTCAGGATAAGCAGAGAGACAGATATTAGCGTAGATGCCATTCTTATTCTGATGTACAGGTATATCTAGTGTTATAGGAAATGTTCTCGGTTCCGGCCGACCTAATTATTGCAGCGTAACAATCCTTTAACGGATTTGAAAAATGTTAATGTATTGATAATGTTTATGTGTATGCAAGAGCAAAGAGATGTGTTTTTAGTCTAGATTTAACTGACAGAGTGTGTCTGCTTCCCGAACAATGCTAGGAAGATTGTTCCAGAGTTTAGGTGCTAAATAGGAAAAGGATCTGCCGCCTTCAGTTGATTTTGATATCTGGGTATTATCAACTGGCCTGAATTCTGAGATCGCAATAAACGTGAAGGACTATAATGCACCAAGAGCTCACTTAGGTACTGGGGAGCTAAACCATTTAGAGCTTTATAAGTAAGTAGCAAGATTTTAAAATCTATACGATGTTTAATAGGGAGCCAATGTAATGTTGACAGAACTGGGCTAATATGGTCATACTTTTCTGGTTCTAGTAAGAACTCTAGCTGCCGCATTTTGGACCAACTGTAGTCTGTTTAAAAGCCGAGCAGAACAACCACCCAGTAGAGCGTTACAATAATCTAGTCTTGAGGTCATGAATGCATGAACCAACTGTTCCGCATTTGTCATTGAGAGCATATGTCGTAATTTAGATATATTTTTAGATGGAAGAAGGCGGTTTTACAGATACTAGAAACATGACTTTCAAATGAAAGATTGGTATCAAAGAGCACACCCAGGTTCCTAACTGAGGACGAAGGTTTAATGGAGCACCCGTCAAGTGTTAGAGAGTATTCAAGGTTTTTTCGTGAGAAAGTTTTTGGTCCAAAGATTAGGATATCAATTTTTTCAGAAATTTCTTGTCATCCAGTTTTTAATGTCAGCTATGCATTCTGTTAGTTTTGTGAATTTGTAGGTTTTGTCAGGGCGCGAGGAAATATAGAGCTGAGTATCGTCAGCGTAGCAGTGAAAACTAACACCATGCTTCCTAATTATCTCTCCTAAGGGCAGCATGTACAGAGTGAAAAGCAACGGTCCTAGTACTGAGCCTTGTGGTACTCCATATTGAACCTGTGATCGATACGACATCTCTTCATTAACTACTACAGACTGATAACGGTCAGATAAGTAAGATTTGAACCATGCCAAAGCAATTCCACTAATGCCAATATAGTTTTCAAGTCTTTTTAAAAGAATGTTGTGATCGATAGTGTCAAAAGCAGCACTGAGATCTAATAACACTAATAGAGAAATACAGCCACGATCGGATGATAGGAGTAGATCGTTTGTAACTCTAACGAGTGCAGTCTCAGTACTATGGTATGGTCTAAATCCTGACTGGAAATCCTCAAAGATTCCATTTCTTTCTAAAAAGGAGCACAGTTGTGTTGAAACTGCCTTTTCTAGTATCTTTGACAGAAAAGGTAGATTCGAGATTGGCCTGTAATTTACTAAATCTCTCGGATCTAGTTGAGGTTTTTTAATAAGAGGTTTAATAATAGCCTGCTTAAAGGTTTTTGGCACGTATCCTAGTGTTAAAGATGAATTAATTATATCAAGAAGTGGACCTACGACCTCTGGAAGCGTAGTCTGAAGCAGAGCAGGACCGAATGCTGTGAGAGCTGAACGAGGCCACTGGAGCGATTACTAATGAGAGACAAGCGCGAGTACGACATGTCTCAACAGCAGTGGATCTTTTATTATGCCACAGTCGCCACTTCCGCTTCTTTCGGTCATGTGCACGTAGGGTGAAACAGCGCTGTTTATCATGTTAGATACATTTGTGTGTTGAACGTTGGTATAATGCTACTCTGTGCGTTCGCTCAGCAGCTACTATGAGACACATGTTGCACACTGCAGTAAGATAGATCAATATTAGTCACGGTAAAACATGGTACTCGCGATAAATCAAGAAAACGAGATTCAAACAAAAAGAATTAGGGCCAGATTTACTAACAGCTTGTGCCAGCGCAAACCCTCTTTTGGCGTTAAAAAACTACTGTTGGGATTTAATAAAGACAAGCAGTATAAAATTAGCGCTGAAAACGCGTGGACTGAGTTGTGTTTGCGGCTGACCTTATTGCATTTGCATTTGTAGGAGTTTCCCTTTCAGATGCAAAATTTATAGGAGGAGAGTATTTAAATGAATCACAGAATGCAATTTACTAATGTTTGCACTCGTCACTTTACTGGTATTTACACCATTATTTAACGCCCTAAAAAAGCATGTCTGAAACCCATTTTGTGACATGGCTGCAATTGCAGAGAACAAAGAGCGCGTGGTAGAAGGATTATTAATTTCTTTGAAATGCCAGAGTAAGACCTTATCTGAACATATCGTTTGCCTATAGGCCAACATAACTTGACAAACTATATTATACAGTATATGTGTATGTGTTTGTCAGATTACATGTTAAGTTGTGCCTGTGTCGACCCGCACCTGATGAGAACATCAGCATCAGGATTCAGCTCTGTTTATTTGCGACCCAACTCTAATTTGCACTGCTCTTGGTAGATTGCGTTAGTCATTATGTAAATGATCTGAACGTGTCTGTGTTCTTTAATTTGCATGTCAGCAGATCACATGCAAAACTTGCCACTCCCATCAACACATTTGTGGAATTGCGCTCTCATGCTAATTTGCCCCGTTTAGTAAATCTGGCCCTTAATGTGTTAAGCGATATAACATGAGTTTTCTGTTGATGAATGTATCCAAACAGTTGCTTCCTGTCTAATAAAACTCATAATATACAGTACTAAAGTGTCTTTGATGTTTCCATGGTTTCGACAAAATAAAACGGGAAATCGAGGGTAATGATGTCATTGATAGGCGACACACCGTGTGTCTGTGTCCTGGTTAAAATTGCTTATTTCTCTGGATTTAGAATTTCTTGAAAACATTTGGGATAATGTAAGTACACAAGTCAACAAAAAATATAACATTGTTTAAGTGGTTTTTTGAATATTTTAATCTAAAAATCCTACATATTTGTGCTTTTAAGTGGTTGCATGTGTCAGATTTATTGCATGACTCGGGCAAGAAAAGCTGTTATCAACATTGTTTACTTAATCAAGTCAGTGTGATGGTGAAGGGATGATCAAATGGACCAACTGATGGAAGGTTTGCAAAGAAATTTAATGCTCCCTTGTAAAAGTATTTTGTAGTATTTTTAAAATACAAAAATACAGTAGTTTATTTTGATACATGTTGTGGCTGCTGTATTTTGTAGTTTATTTTGATACATTTAATGTTAAGGTATTTGGTATTTTATTTTAAAATACATTTTGATGTATTTTTGCCCATTCCTGATGTTACTCACGTTTTCTGGAGGTACTGATCCATCCTTCAGGAACTTTTTAGCAAAAAAAACTTTTTAACGCATGTATAGGTAGATCCGGGGGCACATTCCATTAAAAAACAAAATGAATCCACTGCATCTTCAGCGGCTCAGATGTCGAGAGTAAAGGACGACTGCTATGTTCATTCTCATATCCAATTACAAAATGCCTCAGTTGTTTTGGGGACATTCTTGTCTACACCTGCGTGGCATCTAAACAATGGTGCACTGTTTACAGCTCACTCAGGGCATGTCTATGCTAAAATGGCAGTGTCCGTCAACAGTCGTGGGAGGGGCCTGTGCAAATTTACATCACTTTACCAAGAATCTGTGAATGGCTTGATCTGACAAAGTGCTTATGATTTGTGGGGATTAAAAAAAAAAGCACTGGGTGGATTTTTATCATTATAGAGTGGTTGTGTAGACACACTGCCAACACACATTTATGTCCAAACACCATGTAAAAGTGAATTTTGCATCCGATGTCCCCTTTAAGGAAATAAACAGACAGGACAAACCACATCTTATATATTTCAAAAGAGATCAGTGCATTAGTGTGAATGCAGCTTATTAGATCTCCCTCTGTCTATGAAATCATCAGTAATAATCAAACAACAGTTAAGCTGAGAAAGAGGAAAAATCACTCACAGCACTTTACTATTAGCAATTAAAGGCCCCACACACATATAAAGCTATTCATGGGACAGCCCCTGCATATCTCTGTAACCTATAGCCACTCCTTATATTCCAAGACCCTGTCCCAAATGGCACACTTCTATGCACTTTCGGTAAAATTGACTTTTTGTCAGTTTTAGAAGAGTGCTCGCGAGGGCCTCCTTTGCGGCCATATTTACGCCCTCGATGTGCACTGGTGCAAGCTCTGCAGGAGACTTCTTTCCGACAGTCAAAGCGGCATTACGTCATGAAAGTGCGGACTCGTAGGAAGACTACAAGTGTTTAGGGTGCCATTTGGGACAGGACCTAACTCTGCACTCTTCTTGTTCTTGTACTCTTCAGTAGCCCTCATTTAAAAGTCTACGGGGGGTCAAGCATTCTCTGTTTAAGCTTCACGGTTAAGGAATGCTGGACAATGTTAAGAAGTCTTTAAAGACTTTTTTTTTTTTTTTTGGCTTGTTTGTATTCTTTGTAATCTTGTTTTTTTATTTGTATTACTGTTTTTATTAAGTTGGCTTGAAAAAGCCAACTTACTGATCTGCTATCTCCGTCTTCTTCTTCTTCTTCTGAGCCAAATTTTAGACTGCATCTTCTCCTAGAGCTTTAAAGCTACAACCACCAAACTTGGCCCAGACCTTCAGACTGTTCTGACACGAGTTGCTATATCTTTTCAGACTGATCCGACTTACGGTTTTCCTAAAAATGCTGATTAAAACTGGAAAAAACTCCCATAGACTTACATTGAAAATCAAAACCAACTGAAGCCCATTAAACTCAATGAAGCTTCCATTCTCTGTACTATTACTGAGCCATTCAAACTCATTCAAACTCATAAACTAACTAACTAACTTTCTAACTAACTATACAACTATCTAACTCAAATTCAAATCAAACAAACTGAAGCCCATTAAACTCAATGAAGCTTCTATTAAATGTACTATTACTGAGCCATTCAAACTCATTCAAACTCATAAACTAACTAACTAACTTTCTAACTAACTATATAACTATCTATCTAACTTAAATTCAAATCAAAACAAACTGAAGCCCATTAAACTCAATGAAGCTTCTATTCAATGTAATATTACTGAGCCATTCAAACTCATTCAAACTCATAAACTAACTTTCTTTAAAATTTAATTATTGGGAAAAATGCAAAGCATTTTTTGTGGATTGAACGTGAACGTCTGTTTATAATGTAAGTTGAATGTGTTAAACTGTTTTTGAGTGTTACTGTGTTATGTTTGCTGTTGTGTACAATTATTATTATTATTATTATTTTTATTATTGAAATGCTGTTAGCATTATTAATGTATTATCTGCAGAGATGACTACCCAGAACCCCCACGTGTCACGTTAGGTCAAGGGAAATTGATCTCTGGTCTGGATGAAGGCTTGCAGGGCATGTGTGTGTTAGAGAGGAGAGAGATCACTGTGCCACCCCACCTCGCACATGGCACCAATGGAGGTCAGTAACCATACTAATAATCACCATACATCAAAATAAACTTTTATAACTAATTTTTTAGAAAGACAATTTAGATTGTGAAAAGTGATGTTTCAATGTAATTGCACCAAAACATAGTGAAACATAATAAATCTCCTTACTAGGTTTCCAATTTAGGCTGTTTCAAAAGGTTAGCAACAAAATTATGCTATTTTCTGAAATAGCTATTTATTGAGGAACTTAAAGGAAGCATCACAGTTACATTCCCTATAGAAAATCATCATACCCCTTTGAAATAGTTAATTTATGTGTTGTACTGCCTAAAATCAAACCCCATTTAAAAAAAAAAAAAACACTTTTCCAGATTTATTGCCTTAGTTTTGCCTTACAACAAAAAAGAGAAGAAAAAGGCAACAGTTCTGATTTTTTTTCCTTTTTTTTTTTTCAAAAACTAAAAAACTAGAACAGGGTTGGAAAAATCATCAGTCCCCTGATTTAATACTTCGTAGAGCAATGTTTTGCTTTAAAGCTGCAGTCCGCAACTTTTTTTGTGTTAAAAATTTACAAAAATTATATAATGAGAATATACAACATGAATCCATTTTCCAAACCGTGTTTTTGTCTTATCCTGAATCATTATGATACACTTATAATAATTGTTTATATTCTGACTATTTCAGACCAGACTGGTAGGACTCGCCGCAGAGTATCACAACTGCGTGACTGTTCCTCCACAAGACGCGTGCAGTTCTGTTTATTAACCGCTACAGGGCCAAAAATCGCGGACAGCAGCTTTAATTACAGCTATTAATATTTTTTTTTATATCTGTACTAGCTTGGCACACCTAGATTGGGGAATATTTGTCCATTCTTCCTAGTAGAATTGCTCAAGTTCAGTCAAATTCCGTGGTGAACAGCAATGGACTTCTCTCTTCAAGTCCATCCATAGATTTTCTTTTGGATTTAACCCTTACTGCACACCTCCCATTTTGGCAAGTTCATAAGTCATTCTAGATAGACACATAATTAATAAATATTTAGAAAGCTGGGACACCTGGGAGTTTACAGTTCAAGACTCAACAGTCTGATAAGCTCAAACAAAAAACAAAACAAATCAATGTCCTCCTGGCACGGTCATTCGGTTTGGACGGACGGCCTGATCTAGGCAGTGTGTTTATTCCGAAGCAATCAAAACCACTACAGTTGATGTCAAGTGGGGCAGTTAGCTTGGTGTTTCATCTGGAAGTTGATTGGTTGCACCTGAGCAAGTTAATAATGGCATACTTTAAGGGGCTGATCACTTTACCAAACCAGGTATTTCACTAATTAATTGATAATAATCCTCTAGAATGTTTTAAAGGTGCCATAGAATGCTTTTTCACAAGATGTAATATAAGTCTAAGGTGTCCCCTGAATGTGTCTGTGAAGTTTCAGCTCAAAATACCCCATAGATTTTTTTTATTCATTTTTTTAACTGCCTATTTTGGGGCATCATTAAATATGCGCCAATTCAGCTTGCTTCCCCTTTAAATCATTGCGCTCCCCGCCCCCGAGCTCGAGACTCTATAATACATTGCATAAATAAAGTTCACACAGATAATATAACTCTCAAAATGGATCTTTACAAAGTGTTCGTCATGCAGCATAACCGATTATGTAAGTATAGTATTTATTTGGATGTTTACATTTGATTCTGAATGAGTTTGAGGCTATGCTCCGTGGCTAACGGGCTAAAGCTAACATTACACACTGTTGGAGAGATTTATAAAGAATGAAGTTGCGTTTATGAATTATACAGACTGCAAGTGTTTAATAATGAAAATAACGACAGCTCTTGTCTCCATGAATACAGTAAGAAACGATGGTAACTTTAACCACATTTAACAGTGCATTAGCAACATGCTAACGAAACATTTAGAAAGACAATTTATAAATATCACTAAAAATATCATGATATCATGGATCATGTCAGTTATTATTGCTCCATCTGCCATTTTTCGCTGTTGTCCTTGCTTGCTTGCTTACCTGCATAATGTCTGATGACTCGGCTGTGCAGCCTTGTCTAATGCCTTGAACATGGGCTGGTATATGCAAAATTTGGGGGCGTACATATTAATGATCCCGACTGTTGTGTCACAGTCGGTGTTATATTGAGATTTGCCTGTTCTTCAGAGGTCTTTTAAACAAATGAGATTTACATAAGAAGGAGGAAACAATGGTGTTTGAGACTCACTGTATGTCATTTCCATGTACTGAACTCTTGTTATTCAACTATGCCAAGGTAAATTCAATTTTCAATTCTATGGCACCTTTAAAATGTTATTTTCACTTTAATGATGAGGGTTATAATGTGTACATACAGCTCAAAAAATTAGACTTAATTTATTTTATTTTCCAGAGTGTAATGTTACAAAAGGTAAAGGGTATGATGACTTTCTATAGGCACTGTATGTCCTTTACTTAGAATCCCAAACACAGAATGCATTGCAAGCTCATTAATATAAGTGTCAGGAGAAATATTTGACTACATTTACATGCTGTTACAATCACCAGCAAGAGTGCCCTTGAGAACCACCAGAGGGAACTCCACATCAGACTATTGTCATTCCCTCACAAGCTTCAATTCCCATAATTCCCAGTCTGAACTCCTCAGCACTCATTGCATTTAGCTGTTGCTCATTATCTCTGTCTATATAAGCCTGGGGCCGTATTCACAAAACATTTTATCTTACCACTAAGAGTTCTCCTAAATAGCAGTAAAAGTTCTTAGCTAAGAGTTTTCTCTTAAAACTTATTCACAAATCTGCTGAGACCAGCTTTTACTAACGAATAGAGAGAAGTCTTAAGCTAAGAGTAAGGGCGGGGTTGACCTTGTTGCTATGGAGTATACACACAGTGATTGGCTGATGGGGGAGGAGTCAGCAATTTAATCATAGAAATATTGTAGAATGAGGTGTCATGCTTCCATATTAAAATAAAGGTTTTAAAATACAAATGTTGTCCTATTCAAATACATATTTTTTTTTTAATAAAAATGTTGCCATAGTCCAAATAAAATGTTGCCATATTGTTGCCATAAAGGTTTTAAATGGTAGACTAAGTGTCACTAATTAAACTAGTATATACAGTTAATTGTCCACCTCTTGGATGTCTGCATCTCAAGGGAATGCAGAATTCAAGTGACAAATTATGTTTTATAAACAAAGTTTGGGAGAAACACATTCGAACAGGCTTTCTAATCCGCTCGAGAGGAGGAATACACAGACGAGAGCCGACTCACCCATAGTTCCCTTTCGATACTTCACTCGTACTGCGTATGGGGAAAGGTCTCCTTTTTCCCCGTTACTGAAGCCTTTTTCAATAACGCAGTGTAACTGCATCATCATTGGTTCACTCATAGACAAGTTGTTGAACCAATGATGGCGTGGCATAGCTGCGCGGCCTATGGCAACAAAGCCCGCAAATATTCCCACTGAAATGGGCGGGGTAGCTATATAAGCAGGCGCTTTGCCATAGGATTTCAGTTCTCTCTCCTTCAGCGACGACTTCATATCGCTCTTCGCTGATCTCCGGCTGAAGCCTTTGCCGCCTGGAAGAAGCTCGCCTGGGAGAAGTTCTCGCCGCTGTCGAAGAGGCTCCCGCAGTGGACTGAGCTGAGACCGCCGAATGAAGACAGCACCGGCGCCCTCGCAGACTGCCGCGGCTTAACGCCGCTATATAAAAGAGCTTTCCCAGCGGCTCTCGCTGCTCTAAAAGAGCTACAATCGCCCTTTTCATGGCGGCGGCGTTGCCTCAATGCCGCGCCACAGCTGTGGCACATGCAGAGCCCCTTGCTCCGCAGATCTTCGCTCTCTAGCAGCTGTTCACCGCACCACCCTCATGCCGCCTTCAGCATCTGAGAGCATTCAGCTCATCCCCTGCCGTCTTCCATCAGGTTAGTACAGAGCTTATTTTTCTACTTTCTCGCTGGCGTTTGCTTCAAACGCCGTCTCTCCGAACGTGTCATTTGCCGGGTCCATCGACTGAATATATCTTGATGCTCTCCCCTGACTCAGGTGGGACTCATGATGTATATTTTTTCCAAGAAGCATATATCTGTTTGCTGAGTTTCTCAGCGTGTCGTTTGCCGGTTTCACCCCGCAAGCCACGTTCATGAGGATGCATGAGCATTTCTAAAAACTAGCCGGTGTGCGGGCCCCCTCCCAGCGGCCCGCCACCCGGCGCCATTCAACCCCTTGTCACGCGGGCCTGGCTGGCCATCCCCGGAGTGTCAAGTGGGTTCTGGGGATAATATCTCAAGGCTACTCGCTCCAGTTTGCTCGCAGACCCCCTCGTTTTGGCGGGGTGCTTCCCACTTCAGTAAACACGGACGATGCTCACGTCCTCCGAGCCGAAGTGATGTCTCTGTTAGAGAAGGGGCCTATAGAAATAGTCTCCCCCTCAGAGCCTTCGCGTGGACTCACAAGGAAAACCATCTGCACATCAACTGCCTCGAGATGCTGGCAGTGATCCGAGCCCTTCACACGTTTCAGGCACACCTGACGGGGCGCCACGTCTTAGTCGGACAGCATGACAGTGGTGTCATACATAAATCACCAGGGCGGTCTTTCGTCCAGCCGCTTATGTGCTCTGGCGAAACGTCTTCTGGAGTGGGCATTACCAAGGTTTCAGTCGCTCAAAGCGACTCACATACCCGGGAGGACGAACTTGGGAGCAGATATGCTATGTCGGAGCAACATCCCCTCAGATGAGTGGATGCTCCACCCCCAGATGGTTCTCACAATCTGGGAGTTCTTCGGGAAGGCAGAAGTAGACCTCTTCGCCTCAGAAGACAACTCTCACTGCCCAATTTATTTTTCGAAGGAGAACGATGCGCTGGCCCATGTCTGGCCCAGCACTCTCCTTTACGCATTTCCCCTGATCGCTCTAATCCCTCAGGTCATCAGACAAATCGGGGAAGACAAGCACAGAGTCCTCCTAGTGGCCCCGCTCTGGAGGAGCCAAGTCTGGTCCTCAGAGCTGTTCAGGCTTTCCACGAAAGCTCTGTGGCCGATCCCCCTGAGATGAGACCTCCTCTCTCAGGCAAACTGGACGATCTGGCATCCCCCAGCCAGAACTCTGGGCTCTGCACCTCTGGTCCCTCGATGCCTGCTAACCTCCCAGGGGATGTACTAAATACCATCTCTCAGGCGAGAGCCCCGTCCACGAGACGCCTCTACGCCCAGAAATGGTCGGTCTTTGTTGGCTGGTGCTCTGCACGCAACATAGACCCTGTGGAGTGTGACATATCTCTGATACTGTCTTTCCTCCAGGAGCGTTTAGATATGGGTCACACCCCTTCAATGCTCAAAGTTTACATAGCAGCCATCACAGCGTTTCACGCTCCTATCGCTGGCCAGTCAGTGGGATGAAACAGCCTTGTGGTGCATTTCTTGAGAGGTTCTAGGCGATTGAATCCACCTCGTCCTCTCACCGTCCCCACCTGGGACCTCTCCTTGGTCCTCAGAGCTCTCAGAGGGCCACCCTTTGAGCCACTGCGTTCAGCTGACCTCAGGCCCCTGATGCTCAAACCGTTCTGCTACTTGTGCTAGCATCGGTCAAGCGTGTTGGCGACTTGCAGGCCCTCTACGTGAGCCCTGCATGCCTTGACTTCGGGCCCAATGACTCCAAAGTCGTTTTGAAACCTAGGCATGGCTATGTCCCTAAGGTGCTCTCGACTCCAATCAGAGCACAGGTCATTTCCCTCTCAGCGCTCCCTCCCCTCGTCAGACGAGCGAGAGCTGGAATTACTCTTCCCTGTCAGGGCATTGAGGACCTATGTTGAGCGCTCACAGCCTTTCTGGCAATCCGATCAGCTCTTTGTCTGCTTTGGCGGCCGCACCAAAGGGTCTTCGGTCTCTAAGCAACATCTTTCGCGTTGGATAGTCGACGCTATTGCTCTTTGTTACTTCTCTATGGGCCAGAACTGCCCCATAGGAGTTAGAGCCCACTCCACTAGAGGAATGGCTTCCTCTTGGGCCTGGTCCAGTGGAGTTTCTATTAAAGACATCTGTGAGTCGGCCGGTTACTAACGTAACCTCGGTTCCCTGAGATACGGAACGAGTACTGCGATACATGCCGTGCCACGAGGCTGCGGCTTCAGTGTCGTCGCTTCAGTCGAATGACCTGAATCCTATGGCGAAATGCCTGCTTATATAGCCCTAAACCCCGCCCATTTCGGCGGGAAAGTTTGTGCGCTTTGTCGCCATAGGCCGCGCAGCTATGCCGCGCCGTCATTGGTTCAACAACTTGTCTATGAGTGAACCAATGACAACGCAGTTACACTGCGTTATTGAAAAAGGCTTCAGTAACGGAGAAAAAGGAGACCTTTCCCATACGCAGTACTCGTTCCGTATCTCAGGGAACCGAGGTTACGTTAGTAACCGAGTACGTTTTCTCTCTTTCTTTTTTCGGCTGTATACGTTATACAAAGCAAAACACATGCAATGATATTTGGGCTACAGATGCCAGAAATAATGCTTGAATCTTCTGTGTTTGTTGCAAAGATATATATAACTAGTAACTAGCTACTTGAGTAGTTTTTTTGGTAGCACTTTATTTTACAGTACGTGTACTTTCCTGGTACATATATAGTAATTATGTTGTACATACAGGTAAAAGAGTGGTAACACAAGGTGACCTGACATGTATGTACATGGAAACTAATAAGAAACACTGCTGTAATTTTCAATGGTACATACATGGTAACTACTTTGTACCTATAGACAAGTGTTGGGTAATAACAGGCACTTACTTATTACTATATATGTACCAGGAAAGTACACATACTGTAAAATAAAGTGCTACCGTTTTTTCATTGGATACTCTTTTACTCTTACTCAAGTAACTATTAAAGGTGCTATAGAGGATGTTTTGTTTGATACATTTTTGCAATATTACTTGAAACTGTCTTTACTAACTGATAAAAGACTATTTATTAGGTGCACTGAAAGGAATAATATCAATATACATCATCTGTGCACGAGGTAGGGCCTTAAAAACATCAGCCAATCGTTTGTGTGATCATCGCATAAACGATTGGCCCTCTGGCTTGTCAATCACTGCCATTACATTCCTTGTGAGAGACGTGCACGGATTGGCTCTCTGGCTTGTCAATCACTGCCATGACGTTCCTTGTGAGAGACGTGCGCGCTCCAGTAACTTTCCACAGGTGCCGCATGCAATGTTTTTGTCAGGAGTAACAACTGCAGATTATGAGTTACCTGCTGTGAGTCCGACATAATGAATCCACTAACACGACACAGCGAATGCCGGTGGTAAACAAAACACTTGTGTTCCAATACTCGTGCACGAGTTTTGGGAGGCGTTCCCTCGAAATGATCTGTGAAGGAGGGGGGTTGTTCTTACACATGCGCTCATTTCAAAAACTCAGCAACAGTCTTTGATTTCTCAGTCGTTGAAAACATCCTCTATAGCACCTTTAAGATTATTACTTTCACTTTTACTTTGAGTAAATATTTCTATAAGTACTTGTACTTTTACTTGAGTACAGTTTTTGGATACTCTACCCACCTCTGACGATTGCTGCTGAGAATTAAGATCGCTGGATAAAGGGCTGAATTTGGATCTGTTCCTTGCAAAAATATGGATTCTAAAGATTTGGAGTACAGCGAAAAAATAAAATTGATGTCATTTGTGAATTTATGTTGTGTTTTGGTGTATCTTATGGTTGTATTGTCAGTCGCTGCAAAGGAGAAAACGTCTTTTGTGTCTCACAGCAAACCAACTAAATATTACAAAATGGTTGTCTGGCTATCACCAGACCAAGCTCAATTTAAAATTAAACATTGGTCTGGGGAGTCTGCTATGTTTTTCTACTGCACAAGAGGCGTGATCAATGAGCATTATTCACACAATTGGATAGTCCTTCAACCAATCAGATCAACGATCCAGGTGACGTACTTTGCAGAGCGAAAACTCCAGACAGGTTTAGTTTGTATTGGTTTGTAGCACTGATCAGTGGTTTGCAGAAACAGCAATGGCATCGAGCGATTTTTGCAGGTTGTGCAAAAAAAAACATGAAAGTTAGTGGTATTTACACCCACTTGAGCGATTTGTTTGCTAAACTAAAGAAGTCATTCAGCATCGTCGAGAGGTTAAAAAGAATTGAATTGAAGGTCGTGCTTGCCGTCGCTTCTCTATCGTCATCGTGTTATACCCGCCAATAGTGGGTGTGATTGGTTCCCGCAAAAGTGTAACAGAAGCAGTAGAGGTTTCCAGACTGAGTTGCCGGGCGAAATCAAATCGCCGGCAGATCAGGCTGGGTTTACCCAGTCTAACAAAATGATTAAACAATTACAGAAATGTTATTCATTTTAAGGTTTTAGTCTTAAAACTTTAAAGTGTAGTCTTGTTTAACTTTTAAATGTTCCTAGAGTACATTCAGAGCTTGGCAAAACTGCCTTCTCTTTTTAGGCTCCCTGGTTATGGAACGAGCTGCAGAGAATAATGTTGGAAACACTCCCCTCTTTAAAAATCTCTCTGCAAGAGGAAGGGGAAGTTATTTTGATTAAAGATTATGAAGCACATTAATTTAAAAAATAATGTTGTGCACTAAGTCATTTACAATAAATATACCATTTTATTCCATGAAAAAATGGTCCATTTTGATTTGACTTTAATGTAAATTGTTGTGATGTTTGGAAACCATGAACAACACCACCTTGTTTCTACATCACTCTCATATGTAAATAGCGTAACGCATTACTGCCCACTGATAGCCATGCTAACTATGATGGTATGCAAAACATGTACTAGTTGTATATATGGTATATACCATCTAGGCTTTGGTCTCTTAGATATCCCAGTTTTCCCTGATCCTCTCTGTATGTCTGTCTCTCTCTCCATTTCTCAAGCGTTGGGTGTACCCAGCAGTGCCGTGTTGCTGTTTGAGCTGGAACTACTACAGCTGCAGAAGGGTGTTCCTGAGGGCTTTTTGTTCATCTGGCTGCAGGACAGTCCTGAGCCACTGTTTCCTGTCATGGATATGAACCAAGACCAGGAGGTACCACTGGAGGAGGTATGTTCTTTGCTGTCTGGCTTATTAATGTTAATGGAAGCATTTCTTTCTAGGTATACGACTGAGCGGCCCATGGACCGATACCTCATATAGGCCCCCCACAAACAGAGCTTGTATTAAAATAAAACTTTACTGAATATTAAGAATAAATGTAATTAAAAATGATGTATCTAGTCTACTGAGAATTCTTGTTGTTACAAGTGGTGCTGCAGCAGGGATGAGGCAGAATCGGTACTTCTACAACACAGGGTATTTATTAAACAGTGTGCAGGGAGTGAGTCCAATATAAAGGGTGTGCAAACGACAAAGACCAGGTGCAGGGAATCCAGGGAGAGCCGGAGAGATGATGAGGGAAGTGCATTCAGGTGTGGAACAGGGAGGATCACAGGAAACGGAGTCCGGGACAGGCGTGACCATAACACTTGTGATATTAATATGTCCAAAAATTTCTATTTAAAACCCAGTTCAATCATGACAACTCTCGGAGTGAATTAAATTCAACCAGCATTTATTGGCATGGGGTATGAAGTATACATGGCTTGATTTTGGCGTACGAGATCTGCTACGCTGCTGCTGCTGTTGCTGCTGCTACTGCTGCTGCAGTTACTGCTGCTGCTGCTGTTGCTGCTGACCAAATACAAATTGTTTAGCTTAGTCAAATAAAACAACAAGGAAAAGGCTGCTGCAAGAATGGTAGAACCCCCGTAGCAGATCTCTACAGGTGGCGCTGGGGAGGAGGAGGGATAACAGCGCTTCACATTGCGCAGCTTGTCGATCGCAGGCTAGGGTACGATATATATGGTTACGTGGATATGGAATTACTTCCGAATGGCTGATGCCATGGCGTAGAAAGACCCAATCAGCGCTCAGTTAGAGTTTCATGACTGAACTTTGTATTTCAATCATGACAACTCTCGGAGTGAATTAAATTCAACCAGCATTTATTGGCATGGGGTATGAAGTATACATGGCTTGATTTTGGCGTACGAGATCTGCTACGCTGCTGCTGCTGTTGCTGCTGCTACTGCTGCTGCAGTTACTGCTGCTGCTGCTGTTGCTGCTGACCAAATACAAATTGTTTAGCTTAGTCAAATAAAACAACAAGGAAAAGGCTGCTGCAAGAATGGTAGAACCCCCTCAAAGCAGTGGACCGCATGGTCCGTGCTACCCAAGTTAAGAAAGCGGCCGAGTAGCTTCGGCCTGATACCCCCCACACAGCAGATCTGAACGCCAAAATATGTGTACTGCTGCTGCTCCGTAGAGCTATAGGCGCGTGTATGACTATCTATGTGAGCCTGGGCCTGCTTTGCCGAGTGGCTTAACGCTATTGAACTTACCTATAAATGTGCATCTGACCTAGTGGCCTAAGCTAGAATGATACTGAGCCAGAGCTCATATGCATAAATGACATGCCTATAAAATGTGATTAGTTTTATCTAATGCAGTGTATGGTATGCTGCTGGTTTTTTTTTTTTTTTTTTTTTGTTTTTTTGGATGGTGACCGCTCCGAAAACATTTGTCCCTGGTCCCCTGCATCAAACTTAAATCTCGCAGCCGAGATCCTCCCCTCCACTAGCTGAGGATTCGGATACTGTAAAATGCTGCATACACGTCGTTGCTAACGTCTGCAAATGATCAAATTGAATAATTGTAACTGAATAATTAATACCAGAATGCCCAGCGCCACCCGATAATTTAAATCAGAGATGTTTCTTGTCCTTTCAAGTCTTTGAAATTATGTCTGATGTAGCATTTGTGGACTGCCGAATTCCAGTGGCCCATTTCTTTAAGGGTAGTGGATGGTACTCTTGGAATGCTGACATAGCTACACCATCTGGATGAGTGGTCAGTGTAGACTTCTAGGTTTAAGCCACGTGAATGACATGGGTGTTTTAACGAACCAGGCCCTGGTCATCAGTTTCCATCAGCTGTAAGGAAACAGTGGATCTGAGCAGCTGCATCTCCGAATTTGCAGGGATTGTTACATGAAAGAAGAGCAAAACACAGAATTAATGCTATAATAAAGTGTGACCTGTTAAATCTGTCGTTTGAGTGCTTAAATGTAAGACAAACAATTTTATTTATTTATATTATACAAGCTGTGAGAACTGCCTCTAGAAAAGTATGGAATGTGGATCAAGAGCTTTCCTTCTGAGTGGTGAAACATGTAGCGCAGGTGTGTAGGAATAGCTTTGGTTGTTGGGAATGTCTTTACTATGCTGTTCAGTAGACTTTGCAGGGACTTGGAGAGGCTTGGTGCGCTGGGGTCCAGAGTCAAACCAGGGGTCCGGGATGAAACTGTGAATTGGAGAAGCAGATTTTTTTTTTTTTTTTATTATTATATTATAATAATATTTACTGGTAGTTTGCTTAAGCTTGGCTCTAATGCCTTTAAGACTATGTATGCCTGCTACACTAAATGCTAACACCGAATGCCTAAACCTAATGGCTAGATTACAGTCAAAAGGTGCGAATGTGTCCGATTAGAATGTGCATAAGTGCTTTAACAAGATGGACGCATTGCAAGCTAAGAGATTGGAAAAAATCTCCCGGACCACCTGAGCAAATAGTATGAAGATTTGGCAACCTTTATCATTGGAAAATCGTATAGTCCCATTGAAAGTTTATGTCATTAGAACAGAGATAATGGAGCAATATCCTAACGTGCTTCAGCTGAACCAGTCCGAACACACTAGGTTGACTGAACTAGCCTTGGAGTGTGTTGGAAGTTGAGCAAATAATAAGTTCGGTTAAAGGTGTATATGCGAGAAGGCCATTACTCTGAACATCCTCATGTACTATGTTTAGTCGCTATATATTATATAAAGCTTGCTGCTACTAGATTTGAACGTGTAGCTGCTGATAATGCTTGTATTTACCCCCACGTCAATGCAGACTGTAACACCCTCTTAAAACAAAGGCACTGTTTGATGTTTGTAGAAGGCTAAGCAGTAGATGTGATTGCCCAGCCCCGAATCCAGAATTTCCCAGAATTTAGTGAGGATAAGCAGAAACTACTATGTAGCAAGCACTCCACCAATACCAAGACTGTGGAACTATATATTTGATTTAGTTAGTTTAAATCGTATTTAGTATGGAACTCAGTATTTAAATATTTCTATTATATCTATTAGTCTGAGTTTGCATGCAGGAGAGTTGTATACCATATCGCTATCCCATGCAGTAGTAAATAATATAATTTAGGGTCAGAGGTGAAAAGCACCAAATCAAAATATGGCAGACTCAATGATGCATCAACATCTACTCCCTCAACATGACAGTCCCCCTAAAATATGATTTTGTGTGGTTTGTCCAATATGCATACATGACTTGATAGTTTATTCAATTGTTATCCTATTATTCATTATCATAATTTATGATTTAATACCATAAGCAACACTAGCTATTCATAGCAGCATTAGAAAGACTAAACTGTCCATAGATATTTCTGAATAAAATGCTGCCTGATGCCATTTGATGGACTTAACGCAGTCTATGCCACCCGCTGTCTGGGAGAGTGCATAACACATGCTAAGATCATTCACACCCACATCAACTGTTCCACCTGCTGCCCTCAGGGAGATGATACCAGGCCATATAAACCAGAACCACCAGACTGTCCTGCAACTTTTAACTCACTGTAATGAACTGTAGAATGAATATCTTCAAATTTACATCTGGCCCATCACATTCACCACGCTCCTACGTAAATGCAGTAGCTGAGACTGGAGTAGGCTTGTTGCAGTATATGTTATCTCGTTATTTAGAACAATGACATGAATAACTTGGATTAAAATGACATAAAATAGGCTAAAATATGTTTTACACTTAATTCTTTCACGAGTCACGGGTTATCAAATCACTATTATGGTTTCTCACTTAGTACATGATAATAGTAAAATGCAGTAGTTCAAAATTGTGTATATCGACACGTTTATCACACACACACACGCACGCACACACACACACACACACACACAGTTGCTATATCGAACACAAACACGCACACGCGCGCACACATACACACACACAGTCAGTAGCTATATCAAAAACAAATGCTTGGCGCTCATTACAGAAGCATGAACTGAACATATGCTGCGAGATCGTGCAAACTCTTTACAGTTGGCGCTATGAGTGCCGCTACATCAGTGGAATGTCCGCACTGCAATGAATCTGCTAGGCCTCTACTCCTGTTAACAAATGATGTGATTGAGCGGTTATTGATTCTGACTGATAATAATAAACACCTCTGAAGACACTCAGACAAACGAACTTCTCCGTGATCGTCAAGCAGCTCAGCAACACCCCGCAACTGAACACGCAACGCTCTCCACGCGACCCATATTGCCAGGTAAAATGCCTAATTACGGCGTCAACCGGTAACGTTACTTGCTTCGTTGAAAGTACTGAAGCTACCTTGCACACTTAGGTAAGTGGAATGAAGACCTTTCTGAAGGACAGCAGTGAAATATGATGCTTAAATTGTATCCGACTTGAACGTAACTCTCCGTTCGTCCCGTAGTTATGAAGTAGTGTATATTTCCCAAAAGTGTATGTAACGTTAACTGCTCACGTTCTTAATATGCTAAGTGAATATGTACGTTTTTAAAGAGTAATCGATCGTGGTTAGCAGATAATTGAACAATGTCACTTGATTGCGAAACGCACATTTACTTCTGCTAGCGTTCTATGCTGTTGATATCCGCTAATATTTGTTTTAGCATGTTGCTGCTGCTTAAATATTAGGAAATGCTGTAGCTTATGTGAAACGGAGTGAAACCCATACACTTAAATTAGCAAACTATTTTTTCTGTATCCTTACAACATATCTGTTTGCTGCTCCAAATGCGATGCATGTACGCTAGCTGCTAGTGCATAGTTATCACAGTAGGTTGGGAGCTGACATGATTTGAACCTCGTGTATGATACTTCAACAATTGAAAGCATACTTCTCAAAGCATTGTGCAATATCATAAGAAAACCTGTTTACTTATCTTAGATGTTGAAATTCTGAAAGCATTCTGCTCCTAACAGCGCTTCACATTGCGCAGCTTGTCGATCGCAGGCTAGGGTACGATATATATATGGTTGCGTGGATATGGAATTACTTCCGATTGGCTGATGCCATGGCGTAGAAAGACCCAATCAGCGCTCGGTTAGAGTTTCATGACTGAACTTTGTATTTCACGGGTTGTTTATTTTAGCAAGTTTGTAATCATTTTGTTACCATAAGAAATTTTGAATGGTAAGTGAGTGTTGCACTATAAATATTAATCATCTAACACTCTGATGACCTGGGTTGTAATTTTTAATTTTATTCCATTTTTTGGTAACACTTTATTTTAAGGGTCCAGAATAATGCATTATTAAGCATTAATTAAAGCTGCTGTCCGTAACATTTTTGGTAAAAAAATTATCCAAAATCAATTTTTGAGCAAGTACATAACCAGCCAGTGTTCAAAGCTATCTCCTTACCTTAGCTCGATTCACAACGGTAAGCTTGTTGTAACGATCACCGTCTGATCCTGTCACTCCCTGGACTACACTTCCCACAATTCTCCCTGTCAGTCACATGTTCACTCCACACCAATCACCTGTCGCCACATACAGCCATGCACACACTCCTCACTAATCACCACACCCAGCTGCAGCTTGTTACCTGGACTATAAAAGGACTCCCACTCACACCATCTAATCGCGAAGTCTTGTTTACCCTGTGTGACATTTCCGAGCGTTTCCTTGTGTTTTTTGCCTGCCTGTTTATTGTTACTGATCCTGCCTGTTTCCTGTTTATTGACCCGTTGCTGCCTGTCCTGACCCTTGCTTTGTACACCGACCTGTGAGTGATATCTGCCTGTCCTGATCATTGCCTGTTCCTTGACCACGATTCTGCCTGTTCCTTGCTGTTCCTGTTCGCTTTCTGATTGACCCTGCCTGTACGACCACTCTCACTTTAATAAAAGCTGCAAATGGATCTTACCATGAGTCCGCAATCATTACAGAAGACTTCGCCGCACAAAGATCCAGCAGCTTTTAGGAGCATTACCAGCTTCAGCATGGACCCAGCAATGTGTCTTGTCAGTCTTCGCCAAGGTAACTCTAACCTCGAGGATCATATTCAGAACTTTTTGGATATAGCTAACTTATCTGATCTGCCGGACTGTGCCCTCATTGACTTTTTTTGTTATGGATTAAATGAACCACTGAAGGGCTATTTAATCACCAACGGTCCCCGAGGATCATTCGTTGAACTTCTGGACTTTGCCCTGTTAACTGGTGGTTCATGTTTTACTGTGGGTGTCGCGGAGGATTCCGACACCACGGAGAATCACGTAATGGCTGCCGCTCAGGAGAGCACTCACAAAATGGCGGCCACTACAACATCACATCACGTCTTCACTGATGCCCAGAGCCACGTCCTGTCTCCGTTGATCGCCCAGAGCCACGTCCTGTCTCCGCTGATCGCCCAGAGCCACGTCACGTTTCTGGATCTGTCCAAGGGCGCAGAGGACTACGTTCCAGTGTGGCTGATTCTCCACTGACTACAGTCCGAGCAGCTGGCATCCCCAAGTCCCCGCCGGCCACTTCGCTCTCAAACCAGTCGGCCGCTTCGCCTTCAAGCCCGCCGCTTCGCCTTCAAGCCCGGTGGCCGCTACGCCCAGTCGGCCGGCTCTCTCCGCTATGCTCTCAAGCTCGGAGCTCGACGCTCTCAAGCCAGTCGGGCTACGCGCGCTACGCTCTCAAGCTCGGTGGCCGCTACGCTCTCAAGCCAGTCGGCCGCTACGCTCTCAAGCTCGGTGGCCGCTACGCTCTCAAGCCGGTGGCCGCTTCGCTCAAGCCCGGTGGCCGCTACGCTCTCAAGCCAGTCGGTCGCTATGCTCTCAAGCCAGTCGGCCGCTACGCTCTCAAGCTCGGTGGCCGCTTCGCTCTCAAGCCCGGTGGCCGCTTCGCTCTCAAGCCTGCCGGTCGCTTCGATCTCAAGCCTGCCAGATGCTACGCACTCAAATTTGCCGGTTGCAATACACTCAAGCGCCCTGGACGCGATGGACAAGATGGCTACTTTGCCAGTGCCCACGGGCAAGATGGCCGCCCCTTCGTTGCTTAAGGATGTAGGGGGCGATCCAGCCATTGAGTCCGCTCCAGAACCCGCTTCAGCCAGTGAGTCTGCTCCTGAACCCGCTCCAACCGGTGAATCGTCGCCTCACCCTCGGAAGAGGAGGAGGAGGAGGAGGAAGAAGGCTTCTTCCACTCAGCTAGGCTCAGAAGCCTTTCAAGAGACCGCTGGGGGTCTGGAGACCACTCCAGAGGTGTCTCCTACGCCACCTGCGCTTCTTGCCCTGCCGGCGCCACCTGCGCTTCTTGCCCTGCTAGCGTCACCTGCGCTTCTCGCTCTGCCGGCGCCACCTGAATTCCTTGCCCTGCCAGCACCGCCTAAGCGCCTTGCTCTGCCGGCGCCACCTGGATTCCTTGCCTTGCCAGCACCACCTGAACTCCTGGCCCTGCCAGCACCACCCAAGCTCCTAGCCCTGCCAGCGCCGCCCAAACTCCTTGCTCTGCCAGCGCCACCCAGGCGTCTCGCCCTGCCGGCACCACCCGAATGCCTGGTCCTGCCGGAACCATCCGAACTCCTTGCCCACGAGGCCGCAAAAGACCCCGTTGAAATCCCCAAGAACTTTTTGGGGGGGGCAGTAGACCTGAGGGTGGGGAGCTTGCAGGTGGGGAGCTTGTGGGTGGGCACCCTGCCTGGCCACTGCCGTCATTGGCCTTTGAACAATTATGGCCGTTTATGGACCCTAACCTGCCGTGGTTACCCGAGCCACCTGACCCGGCTGACCTGCCGTGGTTACCCAAACCACCTGACCTGCCGTGGTTACCCAAACCACCTGACCTACCGTGGTTACCCAAACCACCTGACCTGCCGTGGTTACCCAAACCACCTGACCTGCTGTGGCTGCCTGAGCCACCTGACCCACCTGACCTGCCGTGGTTGCCCGAACCACCTGACCTGCTGTGGCTGCCCGAGCCACCTGACCCGCCGTGGAGTTATGGCACTCCTGACCTGCACTGGCTGCCCGTAGCACCTGACCCGCCATGGTTACCCGTGGCGCCTGATCCACCGTGGCTACCCTGGAGCCTGCATTGGAGACCATGGTCCCGCTATAGCTCCAATGCACCCACCCCCTCCCTATTCGTGCCTTTTACGTCGCGAGGACGCACCTTCCGGAAGGGGGGCGTTATGTAACGATCACCGTCTGATCCTGTCACTCCCTGGACTACACTTCCCACAATTCTCCCTGTCAGTCACATGTTCACTCCACACCAATCACCTGTCGCCACATACAGCCATGCACACACTCCTCACTAATCACCACACCCAGCTGCAGCTTGTTACCTGGACTATAAAAGGACTCCCACTCACACCATCTAATCGCGAAGTCTTGTTTACCCTGTGTGACATTTCCGAGCGTTTCCCTGTGTTTATTGCCTGCCTGTTTATTGTTACCGATCCTGCCTGTTTCCTGTTTATTGACCCGTTGCTGCCTGTCCTGACCCTTGCTTTGTACACCAACCTGTGAGTGATATCTGCCTGTCCTGATCATTGCCTGTTCCTTGACCACGATTCTGCCTGTTCCTTGCTGTTCCTGTTCGCTTCTGATTGACCCTGCCTGTACGACCACTCTCACTTTAATAAAAGCTGCAAATGGATCTTACCATGAGTCCGCAATCATTACACTTGTAATAATGTTTTCTAATAAGAGCAGTGCAGGTGGGTTTCTGCGGGAAATTCGTGCATGCAGCTGTTTGTCTTTGCATCATTGCGTCACGTCTGTAAACAGAAAGGAAGGAGTCCCAGTTAGTAGCTATATCTGAGAGGATGCTGCTTGTAGTGGATCATTTATAGCCTTTTCTCACAGCAGCTGAAATAATTAAACTTATCATTTTGATGGCGGATTGTAATCCAGAAAGATCCAAATGACAATCATCAGTGACAACTGGATTCACCTGTAGTCAAAAGCAAAAGAAGTCAGACTGTGGAGTGGCTACATAAATTGAAATCCACAGGTAACGCTAATACACACTAAATACACATAGTCATGCAATGCTGATGTTGTTAACATTAAAAATTTGAGAACAAAGTATAACAGTAATAATAATTTGCATGGTTTGGCATGATCCAAGCTAAGTGATTGTTAGATTTAATCACCATTGGCAGCGCGATTTATTGTAGGCCTAATGCTTTTTTCCTCAGTTGGTCAGAACAAAAGTAACAGACATATTACTTACTTATTCAGATGACATTTTCTGGTGAAAATTCTTATTTTGGTCATACTTCCAAGATGTAGAATATGTGTTTCCGAAGTACAGTATCCACACTGATGTGGTGACTGACACCAAACATTAGATTCATCTGCACTGAGGAGTCGTGCCAATGCACAACACACGTAATGGTAATAATTACGCATATAACTGCAATTGCAGGTTTCAAACAGAGATGGCGACAAAGAGGCAAAACTTATGAACTGTAGCTTTAATGATGAACTTGTTCACAAATAAGCATTACTTAAGAATTAACACACTAGTAATTAATGATAACTTTACATTTTAAGGGTCCTGAATTATGCATTAGTTAAGCATATATAAGCTAGTAATTAATGATTTACTTGTTCACAATTATGCATTAGTTAAGCATTGACACAATGGTAATTAATGATTAACTTAACATATAGTAGGGCATTTTAGCCATTATTTACAAATGAATAAACATTTGAAAGATACACATTTATGCTATAAATAAACAAAAAATTTACCTAGTAATAAATGATTAACTGAATGTACAGTAAATGCCTTTTAGTCATTATCTACAACTTAAGCCATATATTATTTTTGTGTAGTGATGTAATTATATTTCTGTGCCATTCTATTAAGTTAACTGAACAATAAGCTAGTAATTATGTTTAATTACTAGTTTATTTATGCTTAACTAATGCATAATTCTGGACCCTTAAAATGTAAAATTAATCATTAATTACTAGTGTGTTCATTCTTAACTAATGCTTAATTGTTAATCATTAATGCTTAATAATGCATTATTCTGGACCCTTAAAATAAAGTGTTACCCTGTTGTTTACATGACAGTAAATATTGTAATGTTTTATGTCACATTGACATTACAAGAATTTTAATGTCACAATGACATTACAAGAGCTCTTTTAGTTTTATCAAGCACTTTGTTTTGGGTCCTTTTTTGTTAGTTTTATTCTGCTTTCACAGAAAACAACATTGTGCTCTTGCAATTAACCCAATTTATTAAAGTCCCATAATGTATGCCACTTGCTAGAAATCTCATGTGTCTTTCCCATTTTTTCATTGGTCGTTTCACTGTGATATTTCTAATGTTGGGAAACGTAATAGACCTGACCATAGACCTTACTTTTTTATTGATCAAAAAAGATCTTTGAATTATCCGTCAGTGTTTTTTTAAACATAAACTTAGAGGTTAATAAATCCCTTTATTATAATGCTATAATAAAGTTCATAAATTATGGAATGAGTTCAATTTATTTATAAAGCAGCTCTGAAGAAAACAGTGGTGTCATCATCCAGCTCAGTTCAGTTCTCATCCAATAGTTTCAGTGCAGTCAAGTCAATAATGTTGCCGAATATCAAGTGTCCCTAACTATGCAAGTCAAAGGCGACAGTGGCAAGGAACGTACTCAGTTCCCTTAGATACAGAACGAGTACTGCGTCATTTGTCTTATTATTATAAGACAAGACGCTATGGGGAAAACTCCTTTTCTCCAATTTCTGAAGCCTTTTTCAATCACGCAGTGAAACTGCATGGCCATTGGTCCGTGGGGTTGTAAGTAAATGAACCAATGACGGCAGGGCAGAGCCGTGCGAGCCAATGGTGAGTGAGCCCGCTCGAGCCCGCCAAAAGGGGGAGGGGTATCGGGCTATATAAGCGGCCATCTCACCTTGGCAAACTGATTTACTTCGACTGAAGCGACGGCATGAGGTGTCCTGCGAGTAGCATGGCAAAGTACGCAGTACTCGTTCCGTATCTAAGGGAACCGAGGTTACGTTAGTAACAGAGTACGTTCCCTTTCGATACTACACTCGTATTGCATCGTTTGTCTTTTGTCTTATTATTATAAGACAAGGCGTTACAGGGACAGTCCAATCACGCCGTGCTACGAAGGGGGGATGACAGAGCATCCGAGTGCTAAGAAAGGGCTTGTGATGGATACCCATAGGACAGGATAGCCTGGACAATCAGGGACTGAAAGACACTGTAGTCATCCTCCAAATTCTATATAGCCTAGGTGCCAGCGGGGTCTAGGACGCATATAGGGATCACAAAATATAGTCAAACCCAGACATGGTCGGGGCCATAACGGAAAATCGTAAGCTGTTCACAACCGTGAGGCTTATGCAGAAAGAACCTGCATCTGTAATGCAGGAACATCCAGATTATAGAACCTGACAAATGTGGATGGCGAGGCCCAGCCGGCCGCTGCACAGATTTTGGCAATGGACACGCCACAGGACCATGTCCAAGAGGAGGCCATGCCTCTCGTGGAATGCGCTCTAACACCTAAAGGGCATTGTAGGCCTAAAGAAGAGTAAGCGAGTGCTATAGCATTGACTATCCATCTGGATAATCTGGGCTTTGTGACCGGAAGACCTTTTGTGCGGCCACCGAAGCAGACGAAAAGCTGTTCTGCCTGACGAAAAGAGGCGGAACCGTCGATGTAGGTTCTCAGGGACCTACATCAAAGGGACAGAGTAGGTTCAACTCCTGATCATCCTGAGAAGGAGGAAGAGTGGAGAGAATGACCATCTGCGCCCTAAAGGCCGTGGATAGGACCTTCGGGATGTATCCATGTCTCGGTTTCAGGACGACTTTGGAATCGTTAGGCCCGAATTCAAGACAGGAGGGCCTCACAGAGAGTGCTTGTAAATCTCCCACATGCTTAACCGATGCTAAAGCTAGCAGTAAGTTGTTTTTTAGCGACAGGGGCCGTAAGTTGGCAGTCTGGATTGGCTCAAAGGGAGGGCCTTTAAGGCCGCTACGAACCAAGGATAGGTCCCAGGTAGGAACCGCGAAAGGACGAGGAGGATTCAGCCTCCTGGACCCTTTCAGGAAGCGAACAACAAGGTTGTTTCTCCCTATTGACTGCCCTGCTACAGGAGCATGGGAGGCCGCTATAGCTGTGATATGGACCTTAAGGGTAGAGGGAGTACAGCCTCTAACCATTAAGTCTTGAAGGAAGGACAATATCTGGGATATGTCACAAGTAAATGGGTCCTCGCCCCGGGCTGTACACCAGGCAGCAAAGACAGACCATTTAAGGGAGTAGAGACGTCTCATTGACGGAGCTCAAGCTTGTGAGATATTTAAGATGTTCTCGGGGAGGTTTGCAGGCTCCCATTGAGAGACCACACATGACCGGGTCTGGGGTGCCATATCGTCCCTCTCGCTTGAGGCCATGGCCTGGGACGACTTTTGTGCTGTGTAGCACTCAGCAAACACATCTACAGCGGGGCCAAGGAGACCAGTGGGGGAGACAGGCGAGTCGATGAAGACTGTTTTGTCCGCGTCCTTGATCTCGGTCAAGTTCAACCACAGATGTGCGGCCACGGCCTCATCCAAAGGAGACAGCTTCTCATAACCCTTCTGCTCGGCACCGTCAAAAGAGGCGAGAGCATGAGAGGCAGAAGAATGCAGGCAGGCAGAGTATGGGGTGCGGCACAACTTCATGAGCTCGTCGTGGACCTCCGGGAAGAAGGGCACTGCCTGATGAGGAGGGGCCTGATGACGTCCTGGCAGGAACCACTCGTCAAAGCGGCTGCGTGTGGGCTCCTCAGGCGCAGACCACTCTAACTTGAACTATTCAACGGCCTTTGAGAGCACACTGATGAGCTCTGAGACTATGGAAGCCTTGGCGTCGATAGGCTCGAGCGACGGCAAGGGGGCGGGGTCGTGAGGTGAACCCGACCAATCCTCGGCATCCGAGGCAGCTAGGGACATGCTGTCATCCAGCGACTCACCATTGGATCCCCCGAATGAGACCAGGTCACTCGATGGCAGAAAGGCGCTGGTCCGGGCGGGAGAAACATATGGGGGAAACCTCTCTCCGTGGAGAGAGTGAGGCACGCGGGACCTAAGCCTATAAGAGCTCACTCTCATCCGAGCACTGAGATCCTCTGCCCCGCTGTTTTTTCCTCATAGGCTCCTGGGAGCAAACAAACGGGAGGGCACGTGGGGCGGAGTCGCTCTCTGAAAAGAAAGCTATCCGCAAGCGCAAAGAGGCCAGACTCATGCTCTCGCAGTGAGAACAGGTCATTTCAGTGAGCAGTCTAACATACATGTTGTTGATTTTGATGATTTAAAGGGATAGTTCAACCAAAAAATGAAAATTCTGTCATCATTTATTCACCCTCAGGTTGTTTCAAACCTGTAGATATTTCTTTGTTCTGTTCAACACAAAGGAAGATATTTTGAAGAATGTGGGAAACTGAACAGTTCTGGGGCACCATTGACTTTCATATTATTATTTTTTTCTACTATGGAAGTCAGTGGTGCTCCAAATTAGATTGGTTACAAATGTTTTTCAAAATATCTTCCTTTGTGTTCAACAGAACAAAGAAATTTATACAGGTTTGGAACAACTTGGGGGTGAGTAAATGATGACAGAAATTTCATTTTTTGGGTGAACTATCCCTTTAACAAGTTTAGACAATTCTTCCTCTCCTATAGCAACGAATGAATGGAATTTTTCCTTAGGGATACTACAATACTCTGATGCGATACTGTAGTAGACAGTTGCATGGTTATAATTTTCTCTCTAATTTTATCAATCTTGCAAGTAAAGAAGTTCATAAAGTCATTACTGCTGTGCTGTTTGGAAACATTAGAAGTTGAAGCTTTATTTCTTGCTAATTTAGCCACTCTATCAAATAAATACTTAGGGTTGTGTTTGTTTTCTTCTAAGAGATTTGAAAAATAAGCAGATCTAGCAGTTTTTAAAGCCTTTCTATACGCAATCATACTCTCTCTCCACGAAATGCGAGAAACCTCTAGTTTTGTTTTCTTCCAGCTGCGCTCCATTTTTCTGGCTGCTCTCTTGAGGGCCCGAGTGTGCTCGTTGTACCACGGCATTGGGCTAATTTCCTTGATACTCTTTAAGCGCAAAGGAGCAACTGAGTCTAGTGTACTGGAAAAGAGAGAGTCAATAGTTTCTGTTTTAACATCGAGTTCTTCTAAGCTATCTGGTATTCTAAGGAGATGAAACTGATCAGGAAGATTATTTATAAAGCAATCTCAGTGGTAGAAGTGATAGTTCTACCATATTTGTGACAGAGGGATGGTTTTACAGCCTTAGCTAAATGTAGTTTGCACAAGACTAGATAATGATCTGAGATGTCATCACTCTGCTGCAGAATTTCAATGGCATCAATATCGATTCCATGTGACAATATTAAGTCAAGTCATCTTCATTTATATAACGCTTTTCACAATACATATTGTTTCAAAGCAGCTTCACAGTCACAATAGGAAAATTATTATCGAGCTAAAGTTGGTTTTTGATTTAATCACTTCCGTTTGAAAAATAGTTAATTATTACTTTAGGAGCCGCTTAACACCTTTCCTACTGAAAACCGAATACCTTTAATGCATTCTTTCCATTCATTTACGTGTTTAGTCTATAGGTTTGCGTGTTTGAGTGTGTATGTGCGCAGAAGCTTGGTCTTTTTAAAAAAGTGATATTTGCCAAATTACCTGTTTGGTCCGCATAATACAGAAAAATTAGTTGTGTCCGCAGATCTATGCAAACTGGTATAATTTTGATAATTTATCTATACATATGGAAAGGAAAGGGAAGGAGGCCTTCACAGGGGATAGTTTAGTTGACACTTCAGGGCTGCGTTATCATCATATCTAGATGCAGGTCATCTGGATATGGCCTGGATCTGGCAGGCTGTGGCAAACCTCTGGATAAACAGAGAGAGACTAATATTAGCGTAGACCCATTCTTCTTATGATGTAGCAAGTACATCAGGTGTTATGGGAAGTGTTCCTAGTTCCGGCTGACCTAATCTATGCAGCATAACAATTTACATGATTTGAATTATAGAAGTAGATAATGGTTTATGTGTATGCAATTTTAAACAGATGTGTTTTTAGTCTAGATTAAAAATGAAAGAGAGTGTCTGGAAACAGTGACAGGAAGACTGTTCCAAAGTTTAGGTGCTAAATAGGAAAAGGATCTACCGCCTGCAGTTGATTTTGATATTCTAGGTATTATCAACTGTCCAGAATTCTGAGATCGCAATAGAGGTGAAGGACTATAATGCATTAAGATCTCACTCAGGTACTGGGGAGCTAAACCATTTAGTGATTTGTAGGTAAGTATCAAGATTTTAAAATCTATACGATACTGTTACAATATGTACCAGTCGGAGACGGAGAATACAGCAGATGATGGTCTTTATTGGACACAAGTAGAGGTAACAGTGCAATGAGGTAAGCAAACAATGGTGGATAGGCAGATTGCAGACTGGATTGAGTGTAATACTGTCCTTGTTACTTGCAGACTGACGGAGAAGCAGAGCTGGAGGATATGCTGGCGGATGACACTCACGCCTGTTTCACACATAATCCGTCTGTAGTGCGTATGCGTTGCGTATTTTTTTTTACGCACCCATGTTAACGGATTAGAGCATTCACACTGCACGCGGTTGCGGTCCGTCATTGCGTTCCAGGAGCGGTGCGTCTGCAGCAGTGCATCGTGCAACGAGAGGGTTTCATTGACCCCCGGGTGGCCAGTGCCTAGTGAAGAGTGTGCAGAGTGAATAAGTGGAGTGCGCCGTGTCCTGGTGATGTATTGCAAGCCCTGGGGACAACCCGGCGGAGTGTTGGTGGAGGCATTGGAAGAGGGAAGAGTTTCTTGAGACCAGGAGATGGGGCTGACAATCATTTGTTCTGGGAGGATAGTTTCAGGTTCTTCAGAGTTTTCTTCAGGTGCATGAATTCTAGATAGGGCATCTGCCTTGACATTTCTGGAGCCTGGTCGGTAGGAGATGAAGTTAAAATGTGTGAAGAAAAGGGCCCAGCGGGCTTGTCTGGGGTTGAGTCTTTTGGTGGCTCTGAGATACTCCAGGTTTTTGTGATCAGTCAGTACTAGGAAAGGGTGTCTGGCTCCCTCTAGCCAATGCCTTCACTCCTCGAGGGCCAACTTGACAGCCAGGAGTTCTCAGTTGCCGATGTCATAATTCACCTCCGCCGGGTTGAGCTTGTGGGAGAAGAAGGCACATGGATGGAGTCGGCTCGGATTCCCTTGCTGCTGAGAGAGTACCGCTCCAACTCCTGTAGTGGAGGCGTCCACTTCGACAACGAAGGGTCTGTCTGGGTCGGGATGTATGAGGAGAGGAGCGGTTGTAAAGGCTTGCTTCAGGATGTTGAAAGCTTCCGTGGTTGCTGGGGACCAGGACAGAGACTTGGGCTTGTGGCGGAGGAGACTGGTGAGTGGGCTGGTGATTGAGCTGTAGTTTTGGATGAATCTTCTATAGAAGTTGGCGAAGCCGAGGAAACGTTGGAGTTCCTTCACTGTAGTAGGTGTTGGCCAGTCCTTAATGGCTGCCACCTTCCCCTCGTCCATCCGGATGCCACTGTGGTCGATGTTGTATCCAAGGAACTGCACTGAGGATTGGTGGAAGGAACATTTCTCGGCTTTGAGGAGGAGCTGGAAATCTCTCAGGTGTTGCAGGACCTCCGCAACGTGGCGGCAATGGTCGGCCATGCTCCGGGAGTAAATTAAGATGTCATCAATATATACCAGCACGAACTTGTGGAGGAACTCCCGGAGCACCTCGTTTATGAAGTCCTGGAATACGGAGGGGGCATTGACCAGACCATACGGCATCACGAGGTATTCGTAGTGGCCGGTGGGGCGTGACGAAGGCGGTCTTCCACTCATCCCCCTCGTGTATCCGGATGAGGTTATACGCGCTGCGGAGGTCCAACTTGGTGAACACAGTGGCACCACGGAGATGTTCCAGGGCCGCTGGGACGAGAGGAAGGGGGTACCTGAACTTGACAGTGACAGAGTTGAGAGCCCGGTAGTCAATGCATGGCCGCAAGCCTCCGTCCTTTTTAGCCACGAAGAAGAAGCTAGAAGCAGCAGGGGAAGTTGATGGTCTGATGTATCCCTGAGAGCCAACGCCTCCTCGATGTAATCCACCATGGCCTTCTCCTCCGGGATGGATAAAGGGTAGATCTTACCTCTTGGCACTGACGCACCCGGAAGCAGGTCGATGGCACAATCCCATGGCCGGTGTGGAGGCAGCTTGGAGGCTCTCTTGGGGCAGAAAACGTCACTGAAGGGGGCGTAGCATGACGGGATGTCCACAGAACGTTTCTCAAGGGGACTCTCAATGGACGTGGCACAGAGAGGTAGAGACTCGGAGCTTGGAGACTTAGGAACAGGTAGATGGAGAAACAGTTTGGAAAACAGGAAGTGTCACCCCACTTCAGGACTTCTCCTGTCTTCCAGGAGAGAATGGGATTATGCTGCTGCAACCACGGGCGCCCTAGGATCACGTCAGCGATAGAACCCTCCAGAACCAGCATTTGGATGTCTTTGACATGCAGTACTCCAATTTGTAGTTGGACAGGTACAGTAATCCGACTGACACATCTTCTACTCACAGGTTTGCCTGTTATTGAGTGGATCTGGTAGGTTGACGGCGTGTTCTTGGTCTTGATACCGAGCTGACGGCAGAGGGCGCCAGAAATGAAGTTTCCCGCTGACCCAGAGTCAAGGAGGGCGGATACTGGAAGGGAAATATCGGCAGCAGTAAGTGTTACAGTAGTGGTGAGTGGCTTATGCGTCTGGAGATTAGAGATGATGGCACTCACCATAGGACGTGGAGGATGGGTTGGGCATGAGGAGAGTACATGCCCCGGGGATCCGCAATACAAACAAAGATTCTGGGTCAGCCGTCTATTTCTTTCTGCAGGTGTCAGTCGTGTTGATTCAATTTGCATGGTTTCGTTGGCTGGTTCTGGGGTGCTGACGGATTCTGGTCAGCAGAGGAAGGTGTTGAGCTGTGACTGACCCTGGTGCTCTTCGAGACACGACTGCATACGAGTGGCGAAGCGAATTGACAGCTGGATGAAGCGTTCTAGGCCGATGGTGTCCTCGTATGCAGCGAGATGCAACCGCACTCGAGGATCCAATCCCTGGCGATATGACGTCAGTAGCGCTTGCTCGTTCCATCCACTTCTAGCAGCGAGAGTTCTGAACTGAAGAGCATATTCATTAACAGACATTTTCCCTTGCTTCAAATTATACAGTTTCTCACCGATTGACGAGTCCCAGGATGGTTTTCCAAACACTTCCCGGAAGTGTTCAAAGAAGCCGGAATACGTCTGCGTCACCGGGTTATTTTGGGACCAGATGGAATCGACCCATTGGAGAGCTCTTCCTGAAAGTTGAGAGATGAGAAACGCTACCTTGGAGTAATCCGTTAGGAACAAGTGCGGTTGCATCTCCAGGGTCAGGGAACATTGCAGGAGGAATCCATTGCAGTCCTCCGCTGAACCAGAGTAGGGCGCCGGTGGCCATGGGACTGGCGTAAACGGGCAGCGAAGAAGTGGTGGCAGTGGATGCGGAAGTGATGGCCGGTGCTGGAGCTGGTGTTGGCATTGGTGGTGGCGGTTGCACGTGGAAAGTGCGACGAAAAGCATCCACCAAATCCTGGAAAGGGTCGGAGTGGCTCATACTTGTGTCCCGCTGTTATGGTCTGGTCTTCTGTTACAATATGTACCAGTCGGAGACGGAATACAGCAGATGATGGTCTTTATTGGACACAAGTAGAGGTAACAGTGCAATGAGGTAAGCAAACAATGGTGGATAGGCAGATTTCAGACTGGATTGAGTGTAATACTGTCCTTGTTACTTGCAGACTGACGGAGAAGCAGAGCTGGAGGATATGCTGGCGGATGACGCTCACACACTGTACAGGAATACAGGAGGGAGTTCGGAGACACAGGAGACAGGTAAGTATCAACAGGAGTCCTTGAGGTAAGCATGGAGGTAAGTACCCTTAATGCGAACGAGACTGGACAAAGTGACTGTGTGTGTGAGTGTCTTTTAAAGTGCTGGTGATGATGAGGATGATGAGGGTGCAGGTGGCGGTGATTAGTATTCGGGAGAGGGTGCGCGCTGTGATTGGATGGTGCTGGAGCCTGGTGTGTCTGTGACAGATACAATGCAGTGTTGACAGAACCAGGCTAATATGGTCATACATAGTTTTCGGTACGTATCCTAGTGATAAAGATGAATTAACCACATTAAGAAGGGGATCTACGACCTCTGGAAGCATCTCTTTCAATAACTTAGTCGGTATAGGGTCTAACATACATGATGTTGATTATTTAAATGGTTAGTTCACCCAAAAATGAAAATTCTGTCATTTATTACTCATCCTCACGCCGTTCCACACCCATAAGACCTTCGTTAATCTTCGGAACGCAAATTAAGATATTTTTGTTGAAATCCGATGGCTCTGTGAGGCCTGCATAGGGAGCAATGACATTTCCTCTCTCAAGATCCATAAAGGTACTAAAAACATATTGAAATCAGTTCATGTGAGTATAGTGGTTCAATATTAATATTATAAAGAGACGAGAATATTTTTGGTGCGCCAAAAAAAAAAAAGACTTTTATAGTGATGGCTGATTTCAAAGCACTGCTTCAGGAAGCTTCGAAGCATTATGAATCAGCGTGTCGAATCAGCAGTTCAGAGAGCCAAAGTCACATGATTTCAGCAGTTTGGCAGTTTGACACGCGATCCGAATCATGATTCGACACAGAAGAATCATAACACTCCAAAGCTTCCTGAAGCAGTGTTTTGAAATCGGCCATCACTAAATCCTTATTTTGTTTTTTGGCGCACCAAAAATATTCTTATCGCTTTATAATATTAATATGAACCACTGTACTCACATGAACTGATTTAAATATGTTTTTAGTACATTAATGGATCTTGAGAGAGGAAATGTCATTGCTGGCTATGGAGGCCTCACTGAGCCATCGGATTTCAACAAAAATATCTTAATTTGTGTTCTGAAGATTAACGAAGGACTCACGGGTGTGGAATGGCATGAGGGTGAGTAATAAATGACATTATTTTCATTTTTGGTGAACTAACCCTTTAACAAGTTTAGACAATTCTTCATGTCCTAAACATCGAATGAATGGAATTTTTTCTCAGGGACACTACACTGACGTGATACTGTATAGACAGTTGCATGGTTATAATTTTTTCTGTAATATTATCAATCTTGCAAGTAAAGAAGTTCATAAAGTCATTACTGCTGTGCTGTTCGGAAACATCAGAAGTTGAAGCTTTATTTCTCATTAATTTGCAATCTTTAGTGGTAGAAGTGATTGTTCTACCATATTTATGGCAGGGTGGCGGTTTGCAGCCTTGGCTAAATGTAGTATACACAAGACTAAATAATGATCTGAGATGTCATCGCTCTGCTGCAGAATTTCAACGGCATCAATATTGATTCCATGTGACAATATTAGATTTAAAGTATGATTATGACAATGAGTGGGTCCTGACACGTGTTGTCTAACTCCAATAGAGTTTAGAATGTCTGTAAATGCCAATCTCAATGTGGT